>JANHGN010003678.1:0-28109 GCA_024605025.1 Megaceryle maxima | reverse complement strand
TCTCTTTTTCTTGTGGATGCCTTGGCATGTATCCCTGCTGGCATTGGATGCTTCCTCAGAAAGCCTTTGTTTGCATGCTGGTCTGGATTTATTTTTCCCACATGGGATTTTTCCTGGAACAGCTTCTGAGTACTGCTGAAGGTGCCTGGCAGATGATTCTTCACGGCTGGGTTGTCCTGCCACACTCTGGTGCTGCTGATGCACCGAGACATTTGCTTTCGGGTGAAGCTCTTCCTGTCCAGCAAGATTAGCAACTGAGATTTCCAGAGGAGAAACTCCCATGGCATGTTTCCATTTTCACTGAGATGCTGTTTCCAAACTTATGGAAGAGAAGGGCTGTAAGTGGAAAGTTTGGAGGGTGAAACACCCCCTGGGCTCTGCGGTTTACCTGTAGTTTAGGGAGAACAGAGGCTCCCTTTGCTTGTTTTGAGCCAACACCCAGTAATTGCATTTGGTGCTCTCCAGTTCTCATAGGGTGAGAGAGAGCAGATGACAGTTGCCTGATGGGCACTTCCTCTGGAACCCTTCTGAAGCAGCATCATCTCCACCAATGGTGTCCTCTCCCAGCTGAGGGGTCCCCCTCCATCCACCTGAACCAGGAGCTCCATCCCACTGGCACAGCAGTGAAGCCACTGGATACCACAGGCAAACTGCAAAGCTCCTTTGGTTGCTCATCCCAGGATGACCAATATCCTGGGTCGTTTGTCTTCATTCTTGCCCCTGGATGTCCTGGTCTGGACTCTTGCCTGCTTCTCTCCCACCCCAGTGTGCCTCTGCCCTCTGCCTGCTCTGCTGACAGCATTGCTGGGAAGCTGGGAAAAAGCCTGAAAAACTTGGAGCAAAAATGTGATGTGCTTGCAGTTAGAGTGTCTGCAAAATATTTACAGACTATTTAGGCAGCTGGCAAGCACTTTGGGAATAACATCAACAGGCTGTCTTCCAACTCTTCTGGGAGTGAGGAAAATGTAATTATCCTCATTTAACATTAGCAGAGGCTGGGACAACGTGTGAACGTGTGCCCAGATGGTAGCAGCATTGTGGCAGTCTCCTCCTCTCCCCAGCCCAAGCCCCTTCACCCTCCCTGACTGCACCACATGGTCAAAAATCACTGAAAAGCTTGGGTTTCAGCTCTGGGTATGACATCAAAAATGCAAACAAACCCCCTAAACTCAAAGCGACAGCTGTGATCTCAGCCCTTCATATTTCCACCTGTATAACATGGTGAATTTCCACGATGAATGCAAACACACAGCTAAATTTGTCACCAGAATGGATGCCTGGGAGCTGCTCTAGGACGCACAGCTAAATATCAGGCACTGGATTAATATTGTCCTCACTCAGTCTGGCATGCCTCATGGCAGTAACCAGAAATTAATATAAAAATGATATTTCTAAGGGTTTCCACATCTTCTCACCCAAAGAATAGAACTTTTTTTTTTTAATAACCAGTTTGGAAATAGGTTGAATAGAAAAACTATGCTGCTGTTCTAGCCTATAGGATGTTTTCTTTTTTGTATAGTAGCTGAACTTTCTAGGCTCCCTGTTACAAATCTTCAGCAATGACAGTGAAAGTCCCAGCATCTCCTGAGTGTGCTGCATGGGACGTGCTGTCTGAAAATCAGTATTATGCTTCTATTGTCTTTGAAAGGAAACAGCTGATGGTGGCATAAGGATGAGGATGTGCAGCACATCTGCCTAAATATCCTTCTGCTGCCCTGGCGAAGCACGAGGAACGCGGTCATCCCCAGTGCCCTGCCAGAGCCACCACTGCTGGCCAGCGTTACCTCCCTTAGGCTTACAGACAGGAGGACAAGGAAAAGCCACGGTCTATTTTTGGTGTAGCAACCCCTCCACCCCCTCAGAAAACCCCAAAGAAGGTAAGTAGCTATAAGCCTCAGCTGTTTCTCTGCAGCCCAGAGTGGCTGGGAGCATGGGGTGCCTCAGCAGGAGGTGTACATGTCTCCAGGGCCGGGGCATGGAGAAGAGACACTTTCCAGTGGCAACCTCTGGTCCATTTGGGTCAGCTGATAACCTGGGTGAATGCATTTTCTCTGTCTGTCTGCTGCAGCTCAGGGAGTGACCTGTATGGCTTCAGCACTTCTTTCTTGCAAGGGTCACAGAGCATTGGAACAGAGTCCCCAGAGAGGTTGTGGAGTCTCCTCTGGAGACTTTCAAGCCCTGTCTGGATGCATTTCTGAGTGATCTGCTCTAGTTCTGCCCTGCTCTGGCAGGGAGGGTTGGACTTGATGATCTCCGGAGGTCCCTTCCAACCCCTACCATTCTGTGACTCATTCTGTGATTCTGTGACCCTCGTTGCCCTGTGCTGATGCAGCTCACAGGGCTCACCCAAACACAAGTGAGTGAGTCAAGTCTTTCCTCCCACAGGCTGGACACAGAGAAAGGCGGGGGTAGGCTGCTCTATTTTTAGCTGGCTGAGACATGCAGACCTCATGATGATGTAGGGCAGACAACGGCATAAGAAGTCATACCAAGATTTGCTATGTGAGTCTATCTGGCCTCTACCTTATCTCAAGTGCTGTACTAGCTGTTCCCACTCTGAACACCCATAATCAAAATATAAGCGCATTTTCCTGGAATTCATTAGATGAAGTAACAGCCTTTTCAATGAGCATCTCTTCTCCAGATGCTGTTCTTCCTGGCTGAATCTTCTACCCGGGTTGTTGCTGCAGTGGCTATATGGGCATTGTCCGGTCTGTTGTAGCAAAGACCGAGTGAGCAAAAAGGGGGTGTTGACCTCCGGGGAAGAGGACTTGATTTTGAGTAAATGGTCAAATACAGCAGCTCCTGCCTCCACCCTGCTGCTGCCACTCCTCTTGAATGAAAGCTTGCACAGAAAATGCACCAGGGTCGAGGCAATTGCAAGCACAAGTATAGGCTGGGTGGAGAAAGGATTGAGCCTTGAGGAAAAGGACTTGGGGGTGTTGGATGATGAGAAGCTCAACATGACCTGGCAATGTGTGTCTGCAGCCCAGAAAGCCAACTGTGGCCAGCAGATCAAGGCAGGTGATTCTATCTCCCCCCCTCCACTCTTGTGAGATCCCACCTGGAGAACTGCAGTCAGCTCTGGGGCTCCTAATATGAGGAGAACATGGTCCTATTGGAGCAAGTCCAGAGGGGGTCCATGAAGATGATCAGAGGGCTAGAGCAGAGGGCTATGAACAAAAGCTGGAGTTGTTCAGCCTTGAGAAGAGAAGGCTCCAGGGAGACCTTATAGCAGCCTTCCAGTACTTAAAGGGGGCCTATAAGAAAGCTGAAGAGGGACACTTTACAAGTGCATGAAGCAACAGGACCAGGGGTAATGGCTTTAAACTGAAAGAGGGTGGATTTAGATTAGATATAAGCAATATATTTTTTTTTTTATGAGGGTGATGAGACACTGGAACAGGTTTTCCAGAGAAGTGGTGGGTGCCCCCTCCCTGGAAATGTTCAAGGCCAGGTTGGATGGGGCTTTGAGCAACTTGGTTTAGTGGGAGGTGTCCCTGCCATGGCGGGGGGGGCTGGAACTAGTTGATCTTTAAGGTCCCTTTCAACCCAACCCATTCTATGATCCTATAAAAAAAAAAAAATCTTTGTCAATAACTTCAGCTTCTGTGGCTCATAAGTGCTGGGTGCTTTCATGGTGCTGTAACCCAAAATGCACCCGCCTATGCATCACCCAGCTGTCTGCAAAGGCTGTCTGGGCAGGCAGGACCTTGGGCTTAGTCTCTTCCACAACAAAAGTATTTCAGGTCTTTTAAAAATGCCTCATGATTGATGTAGGGATTTTTGTATCAATCCTGAACCTCTGGCTGCATACATCCCACTGAGCTCCTCTCTACGCAGAGTTTGTCACGGGTGTTTCCACACCTACTTCATGGGGATTTTGCCAGTAGAAGCACCTTTTTCCAGTTCCACTAGGTGGAAAAGAGGGGAGCAGTGAAAGCTGTTTTATAGGTAGAGAACACGGGAAGCTGTGAGGCTCTTTAGTGGCATTACCCGGGGAAACGCCACATTATGTTACGATTTGAAGCAGCGATATCATTTTAAAATATAATCTTTTATTTTCCTGCTGCTCTAAAGCACTCGGAGGAAACAAGCACAGTAAAGATGAGGCAGTGGCCAGCAGCTGCCAGGAATGTCCTGTGCCACATGCCACAGGGGTGCTCTTCGATTTCGGGTGACGCAGAGGCTATATCCAGCTCCTGGGCACCGGAGTGAATGGAAACACTTCTTGCTGCATTAATAACGAAGGGCTAGACTCCGGTCGTCTAAACGCAAGCAATTGGTTGGTAGTTTGGGGAGAAACCAGAAACACTCGCTGCAAATGTTCCCATTGTGTTACACAGGAACTGCAATAGAGTTTTTAAGAAGTGGTGGAAAGGTCTCTCTATTTTTATATAGCAGAGGGAAAGCGTTAGGTATCTGCAGCAATATTTAGTCCGAAGGAAAGTGAAATTGAATCTGAGTGACATAACGAGAAAGTGTCTGGCAAAGGCTGGTCCAGAGGAAAAGCAGCAGAGATCATTGCCTTCTGAAAATTAATTCTGAGGATGAATATGCAATGGAACTGAAAGCTATGGTGTAGCTAAAGGCTCCTGTATAGTGGAGGCACGCTGTTTTAGGGGGAGAGACTGAGGTGTTGGCATTTTAAAGCATGAAATGTTTGGACCAAGAAGCAAGCGAGAAAATTTTAGTGGTGTGAGCTGAAACTTGGAAGAGTTGCAGAGAAGGGAACAGTGAGTGAGAATACAACAGGGAAGAAGAAAGGGGACAATAAAGGGAGGCAGGATGAGAGCCATCTAAAAATGGCACAGCAGGGTAACTTGGAAAACAATTCACAGTTGGTTTCAGCTCCTGAGCCTTTCTTTCAAACCCTCTTCTGCTGTAGCTCTGCCACCATAGCAGGTGTCTCCAGTTAACATCAGGCAACACCAGAGTGATTTTGCTTCTCCTTATAAAATGGGGCTGGGAGGGGCCCTCCTGCAAAGGAAGGGTTTGGAGGAGTAGCTTTGAGTCGGGTAATGTTTCATTTTATTTCTCTGAGTTCTTACAAGAAATGATTAATGGAATATTTTTGTGTGAGCAAAATAAGGTGTGGCAAGTGAGAAAACTTTCAGATATGCTGTAAAGAAAGAGTCAAAAGAACAGGCAGATTTAAGGGGGTGGATAATGTGATTGCAGGCAGTGGTCTAAGGATATGCTTTTAAATGCTCTGTATGTACGCATATACGTGCTTAACTGATGCAATGAGAGGGAATTTGTTGGAGCGACTGGTTTCCCTTTGGTGTTCTGTTTGGCTGAGCAACTTGCTGTAGGTCACTTTACTATGGACTGGTGGTTGTCATAACCCCTCTGCCCCTGGTATCCCCTCCACAATGGCCCAATGCAGGCAGCAAGGCGAGCTCAGGGGCATGGGAGCTTCTGATGTTGTGTCAGTTCCATAGGTCTTGCAGTGCTTCTCTCCTCCTTCCTCCCAGTATAGATTTATTTCCCTGAGGCATGGCAAAAATGATGCCTAGAGACTCCAGGGCTATTCTCCCAGGAGAAAACCTTCAGTGAACATCTGTAGTTGAACTGCTTTTCTGTTGTACAAGAGGCACCTGTGGGTTACTTTGTTAGCGTGGGAGACACTGAAGAGCTGTAGTGCTTTTTTTCAATCTTGTGCTCATAAGATACAACTATAAGGCCTGGAAAAAATCTCTAGCACTGTTTTCCAGTCTGTCCTGTGGGTTTTAGTACTTAAAACACCTGGATGTTATTTACATCTGGATTCAAAAATACTTGGTATTTGCTACCAGGTGAAAAAGAAGAGCTCTTCAGTTGCTAGAGTTGCAGGTAACAGGTGAATTGAATTTCTTCTACAAAATCACTGCTAGTGAGGTCTTCTGCTGTAGCCAGCAAGAAGGACAGATCTTCTAACAGCCTTGTTGCTACAGAGCAGCTTGGGAGAAAATGATCATGAAAATTATAAAATTCCCTGAGGAAAAAATACCTCTTTTTTTTTTTTTTCTTGCTGTGGCCTTTTAAAGTTCCCCTTTGAAATACTAATAGTAATGTAGGAAGCTGCTAATAGGTAAGTAACTGTGAGATGTACAGGCAAATTAAGGTTTTAATCAAGACTCTTCTTGGTTGGCATGCTCTGATTCCCAGTAACTGAGGTGCTTTGCCCAGGCTTTCTTGCCACTTAAGGTGCTGTTCACCTGTTCTTGGTGGTGTTAATATGCAGTTGGAATCATACCAGTGGCAGGTATGCTGGCAGTAACGAGGAGACAACAAGCAGTGAAAGAAGACAGGCACCACTTATAAAAAGACAGAAAGGATGCTCTGCCTCTCTTTGTCTGCTCTCGAGCTGATTCTTCAGGAAAGTAAAAAAATGCTCGTCCGATCAGGATCTGTGGCCACCCATCATGCTGCTAGGAGATAATGGCACCAGAGTTACTATTAAAGCAGCTGGGTGTAGAAAATGTAACTATTAATAATACTTATTTTTCCCCTAGTTGCTTTCAGGGTCTTTTCTTGGAGAGACTGTAGGTTACCATTAGCTGAGTTCAGCAACACCAGGGAGTTTATCAAGAGAAGAGCTATGTGATAACTGAAGAGCAATCAGTCTTCCAAAGCCAGGCGTTTTTGAAGTGATGTTTGTCACACTTCCTAGTCTCCTGTGTTCTGACAGGCAGAAGAACAGTTAAGGGCCATGCACCCTAAATGCAAACTGAGCACAAGCAAGAAAAAGTTGAAATCAGGTTGCTGGTTCTGCAGTTCTGTGCTCTTCCAGGATGAATGAATGTATATATATTATATATACAAACTGTTATTCAAGCATATTGCCCAAAGAGAAGCATTGTTTCCTTGGGAATTACCAGGGCCCCCCTTCTTTTCCATTTTTACCAGTTAAAAATGGAAACATTGCTCCAAGGCTGCCTCAGGATCCCATTACCTAAAGCTGAGCGATGGAGAAACTGAAGGTCAAAGTTTGAGTTCAGCTTCCTGTGAGAAAGCAGATCTTAAATTCCTTAAACATGTTAAAGCTTTGCTTTATATGGACTGTTTGTCTCCCAGTTCTCATGAAATGCTTCTAAAGGAAGTATTAACATCTTAAAAGCATTCTTCCTTGGTTTCCATGCTTCCTCACTGAAGGTAACAGAGTCAGTTTCATCCATGGCTTGGCAGGTCTCCCTTTGATTTTTAAAATTTCCCCTCTTGCTGTTTTCCAGTGCTTTCCTAAATAGAGCCAAATTTTGAAAAGCTGCACCGTAACAAAATGAGCTGATGGAAAAAGATCTCTGAGCCACGTAGCAAATCAAAGGGGACAAGCAGGAGGGAAGAACGCAGCAGAAAATCCAGCTTTTCTGCTTTAATGGAGTTTAAAAAAAAAAAAAGGCTGAAAAATCTCATCAGAACAGTTTTCTGCATTCATTCTTTTCATGCAAAAAATGGAATAAAAGAAACACAAATCAAATTTCTGTGGCCAGCTCTGGTCCATGAAATCTCAGCCCCCTTAGGGTTTGATCAAGAACAAATTGAGAGGCAGTCTTGAAGTGCTGAGGGCCTTTCATCATTGAGCAGCTGAACTAAGCTGCCCAGTTGCTTTCTCTTGCAATATATTATATACACTATTGGATACTCAATGGCTATTTTCCTAACAGAAAAGAAAATGGAGAACAGATGGGCCAGATTAATGGGGAGAATTGGACTGTTTTTTCTTTTTCTTCTACTGGAATGGTTCCACTGACTCTGATGGAGTTATTAATGATTTATGCTGCCATGCAACATATATAGCTTGCAGGGTAGGACAAAGGTAAAAGAACCACAGGCATGTCAATTGTAAAGGACAGTTTTGGGTGGAGAAGAGAGCTTGGAAAAAAAAAAAAAACCCCAAACCAGTAGATGGGAATGTATTCACAAAAATTGTGCCTAAAGCTCACTTTTCTCTACAATGAGAAAGAAATGAGCAGGTACAACAACCCCTTCTCCCTCCTCTGCTGCCTAAGGGTGTACAACCTGGAGCTTCTCTTTGAAGAATGGCTTCAGGACACCTGGCTGCCAAGGAGGAGTGTACTTTGCAGGGAAGGGAGGTCTGGAGGGAGGCATTTCTTTCACTTAAATGCCAAGAGGGTAAATGCTACACTGAACCTTTTAGTTTGGGTTTCCTCAGCTATGAAAAAAGACAGAGCTTAACTCACAGGTTGCAGATTGCCATTGGTGGGTAAACAAGAAAGAACCCAATCTGGCTGAGTTATGTATAATTTTTTTTCTTCTAGTTCACTTGAACTGAAAAATCAGTGAGACACAATAAATAGAAACCCACAAGGTTATCGTTCACAGAGTTGCTTTTCCTAGTAGACCCATGCTTTAAATCAGCAGGACTGTCAACCCCCTGACACGGCCAGGCTGTAAATACTCAGTCATCGCTTCAGTCGGGGTGCAGGGGAGTGGTGAGAAAGGAATGACCAACGGCTTTCCCAGAAATATGCTGCCCTGAGGATTCATTTGTTAAATAGAGGCTGTGCCAATGCATTGCTCTGCCAGCCTCGTACCTCTATTGAAATGTCTTTGCTGATTTATTCTCAGCATCTGCATTCTCATGTGTGAACTCTCTTTCTTCATTTGCCTTCAAGATCTATAGACCTAAGCTGAATTTTGCAGGATGCTGTGTGCCACAGTGCAAGGCAAAGACAAATTTTATCTTTCCCCATTTCAGTCTCTGTGCTTTTTTTTTTCTTGTGCTTTAAAAACATACTGGGGGTTGGTTTTGTTTCTTAAAAAGTTTGTAAAGCTTCATCCTCTGCCTGTAACTGCAGGAATCGGTCTGGGTACTGGCCTTTTGTGATGCATGTGACTGGTCCTGTTTGTTTGGGCTGGTGTGTGAGGATTAAGAGATTTGGGGCAAACTCATTCTCTCTTTCATGATCCTCTCAGTTGCTTCAGCTGTTTTTCTGCCTGCCCAGAGCAGGGAGATGGGAACAAAGATGTGTGATTCTTTACACCATGCTCCTCCCAGCCAGCAGAAAACTTCCATTTGCCACTTGGCAGGAACCAGCAGGACTCCTGTATGATGGGTTTACATCCCAGCTAGATTTTTCCTAGCTCTGCTTTTTGACTTCATGGCATAATACTGATGTTGAGTGCTTCACATCAGCAGAGAAGTCTGACTCCAATTTTTCCCTGCTGTGCTATTGTACAGTTGCTAATAGGCCTTGTCAGGAAGCACAATTGTACACTTGCTGCTAGAAGTGGTCACTTAAATCCATTATAGCTGCTGCTTCTCCAAACTAGCAGTAAGAGAAGTTTTTTTTCTTATACATCCTCAGACAGAGGTCCACTTCTCCTGCTAAAGACTTCTTGCACCTCCATTGGCTGTTATTATCAGATGCTCTTACGGGTTTACAGCAAACGTGGTCCACTTGGAAGTTGCACGTTTTGTAGCCAAGGCTGTGATTTGTTTCTTACTCACACAAACCTCCTTGCATAAACATTCTGTAGAAGAACTAGTTACCAGGTTGCTGGGGAAGTAGCAAAGCCTGTAATTGGTGGGGTTTTGTCAGCAGATGTGAAATCCTTGAGGTTCAATCTCCCTTCCTGCTGACATGATGGCAGCAAAGTGTTTCAGTAGCTATTCTTTGTGGACATAGCTGTGGACAAGCAAGCCCTGAGACATAAACTGGAGCTTCACCCACTGATACTCTCCTCCCAGGGCCACCCGTGGGAGGGGAGGCCTTTTGGGTACCCCTTAGAGAAGTCTTCTCAGCTGTGATTTGGGAAAACACTAGGTGTCATCAGTGAGGTTTCTTTTTCCATCAGTAATATCTGCATTTGAGAAGCCAGAGCAATGCTCTTGATAGAGAAGTTGCCCAGGATCTTGAGGCATTCTTACAGGAAAGCCAGGGAGAGTCTCTGAAATCCCCATCCCAGACAAGTCTAGCCAAGAGTTCAGGTTGTCCAGTAAAAACCCCATCAGGATTAGCTTTCATTACATAGAAAGCTATTTTTTTTTTTAAAGCCTACTTTTATGAAGAATGAAAACATTATTAAAACACCAACTGAAATAGAATTTTTCCTTTATTTGGTTTTGGTTGGTAGGTTTGGTTTGGGTTTTTTTAGTTATCGGCTAGATCTTATTGAGGATTTATTTTTCCTTTCCTGTCCATTGCTTGCTCTTCTCTCTGCATGAATCTCTCCCTGTTGCAATACTCTGTCTCTAAAATAAAATGGGAATTGCCTTGTTGCTCTGAGAGGTTATTGTCTGTCATTGAGATGTAAACAGTAGTGCACCTGCACATTTCAGCCTCCTGGTCCAAGAGAGACTTTCAAAGAAGGCAGGGAACTTACAAAGAAAGTGATTAAAACAAACAAGCCCCAAAACAATGACAACAGAAAAACACCAGACACAAATCCCAAGAACAGAGAGGCATCCAAGGAGCTTAAGCTGCCCCAACACCTTCCGAAGAGGTTAAAACTCCTCAGGCAGGAAAAAAAAACCACCTCCTTTTGCCTCTGCACTGACTTCACTGTCCCCTGATGAGTCCTCCAAACCCCAGAGAAGAAAAGGGGCGAATTTCTGAGAGGGTGGCTGCTTTTTTTCATTCTAGATAATGATACTTTCTCTCTTTCTCTCCTGCCTGGTCAAGTCTGGTGCTAAGATTAATAGGGTGAGGTGGCAGCCAGAAAGAGACAAACTCCAAGAAATTCAAAGTAATTTTACCTGTTTACTACTGCTTTTCCTAGACATGTATGTGCATTATTAATACTAAATAGAAGAGGATAGCTAGGTGTGTGTGTTGGGTTTTTGTTGGTTGGTTGGTTTTTTTTTTTTGGAGATCCATTCTCTGAGCTGCTGGGAATGAGGGAGTTTCATCTGTTTGTGTTGAGGGATTAAACTCACTACAGATGCTCCACATTCTCAGTTCTTGCAGGTGTCAGCTGTAGTGGCACTGGAGACTTCTAAATCCTGGCACCTATGCAGTCTAATCATGATTTAGGTTCAAAAACCTCTATAACATCACATTTCACAAAGCTGTGTGTGTGCTCTGGGCTAGAAGAAAACCTTTTTATCCCCCCCTCCCCACACACACACACCAGTTTCAGCAATATCTCAGGCCACCTCTATAAAAAGAATGTGGCTCAAGTGGCAGCATCTCTAAAACAAAGATCTATATTTAAGCTAAAACTAATGTAGCATCTGTGAACCTAAAGCAGACTCTCTTCACAGAGTCTGGAAAGTAAATGTATGGCCTAGTCCAGTTGCCCTTAGCTGACCAGCACAAATCCTGGATTAGACAGTAAGAATACACTTAACTCATGAAAAAACAAGAAGCCATTCAGGAAATTGCAGCACATGAGGAATTAGCTGTAAGCAGAGGAGATGGCAGCATCTGTGGGAGAGAATGCTGCTGTAAGTAGAAACTGGCAAAATAAAGCTTGGAGAGTTGCAAATGATAAGATCAGCTTCTATTATGGTTAAGTAGAGGAGGAGGTTTTCAGTTGACCCTGTCAGGGAAAGGACTGCCATGTGGAGCAGTGCTAGTTGATGTGCTCCTGTGTCACACGCTGCAGTTAGGAACCAGTTTCTGTAGCTACTTCCTAACTAAAATAGTTTCCAAACTACAGGTTTTCTTCTCCATCTCATGAAGAAATGGGTTTTTCTCCATAGTCTGCTTCACTTTTCCACCCTGAATGACCCTGGTTGGTAATTCTCAGCCAGGAGTTGTGCTGAGTGCTGGCTACGCACCACAAAGCCAGAGGGAAGGTGGCCAATGTGGCTCTCAAGGTGACTGCAACTAAACACCGAGTAAATCTGGGGAGAAGGTCGGTGCTTATGGAGAATGAGGGATTGGAAAAAAAATCAGGCTTCACTGCTTACATTTTGTCATCTGTTGTAGAGCTGGTCGGTTTTTCAGTTCTTTGCCCCTATCTCTGCCTCCTATTCAGCTCTCAAAATAGTCCTTAGCTAACAATGTGCCTTACAGATCACTCTGGAAACAAGAGATGCCCAAGGACTATGGTGGACTTATAGGATGCATTGGACCTATAGGATGCATTAGCTCAGCCTTTTCTCAGCTGTTTTTTCTCCTCTGAATTTATCCAAAATAAACTTTTCAGAACTTCTGTTGCTCTGAACAAGAGCAATCTACAGGGATTATGTGGTTGCTTCTCGCTTAGGTTCCCCAGCTAGAGAGCAACAGACAGTGGAGTGAATCCAACATATGCACCTACAAACCCTGGGATGTCTTCTCCTCCACCCCTACATCCAGCACACAGGTAAGAGGCTTTGTTTCTTTGATTCTCATCTGCTTTCTCATCTTCGGTCTGCTTCCCCCCCGACCCGTGATGTTTCCATCCTTCTGCTTCCTCTAGCATTTACAAAGAAGACAAAAGCTAAAAGCCCTAGGGCATGATCCTCCTCCTTTCTCACCATATTTCTAGCAAGCAATCTGTGCTTCTAAAGTAGGAAGTGTTTGTGTTCAGCCCTTTGCTGTTGTTCTGCTCCTGCTGAGATATGATGGGGTGGTTACTTTAGGAGCAGCTTTACTCTTCTGCAGAGGGAAGAAAACAGATGGTCACCTTTAAAGGTGCTCAAGGTTTGTTTTTGAGGAACACCCATGAGAAAGGAAAGAATTTGTCCAATTTTTTGTTGTTGTTGTTTTTAGTTTTGTTTTTGGGGTTTGGTTTTTTTGTTGTTGTTGTTCACCACACCTTGGGTCTGGCTGGTAGTGAGACTTGGGAAGAGATCATTGTCCTTTGGAAGTAGGCTTGTAACTTGACATCAGCAGAGTAACTCCACCTAGTTCCCTTCATACCTTAAAATAAATAATTTTTCCTTGCTTTTCTGCAAGCCGTGGGAAATTTATGGATATTTGTCATACATGGCCCAAACATACATTTGAGTGGAATTGAAAGATGAGGGTGAGCAGAGATAAACACTCAGAGCCTCTGATGTGTTTTCTAAAGCACCAAGGGTCTACAGCTACCTTTCCATTAAATCTCTTCCATCACTTGGATGGGCTATTACAAGAATAAAGACACACTCTTCTGCATCCATTACATAAAGGCCATTAATAAACCTTGTTTTGTTCCTTGCTGGCCAATGTCCTATCTCAGTAGAGCAATTTCATTATTTCCCTGGCAGTTGTTGACTAGATGCTCAGCAGTCTGAAGTGGGAGTAAAGTGCTGCCCTTCTGCTGTGGGATCATTTGGCATTTACTGTGGGGATGTGTCCAAATGAACGTGCAAGCAGCAAAAGACTTGCACCCCCTGCCTACGCACAAGCTTAGCTCAAGAGGCAAAGCTACCCCCAGTTTGTATATAAATAGAATTGCATATAAAATCCCAACACCGTTAGCTTACACAAATTGTGTATGCCGATCATTCTAAACATTCTTTCCAAGCAAGCAAATCCTCCATAAATCTAAGAGATAATCAAATACGATGTCTTGCGGTCACTTTACACCTTTTGTGACCTCATCAAAGCATGCCAGTGCTTTGCCAAAATCCATGACTCTGTCTGCAAACTTTAGCTGTTCCAGCAAGTTTGTGCCCCTGATGCAATGTTACTTTTATTAGAACTCCTGCTTGTTTTAGTTCTTCCTTTTAGTTTATTCCAGTGGCTAGGAACCTGGCTTGACCCTAGCTAAACCTGAATGTGAAGAACGGTCACTACTGGCATGAGACATCCTGTATCCTGACCTTAGCTAGAGAAACTGATATTCCCAAAGACAGGGGGAAGGGGGAAAAGCCATAAACTGATCATTTACTCCTGATATTTTTAGTGGTTCAAGAATTAAATATTATGTTCGATATTATTAATTTTTAAGATAAAGTGAGAAATCAAAGTTATTCAAGAAATTTCTTCTCTGAAAATAGATGTCCTCCAAAACCAATTAAAGGGCAAGCGTGTGTTATTCCTGGTAACACATACAATAGGTACTAGTTTTATCACTAGTATGACTGTTAAGGTCACATACAGTATGTACTAGCTTAGTGTTAATAACACATACAATAGGTAGTAGTTTAATTACTAGTATGACTGTTAAGATCATCTTTTTCTCCGTGCATTTGCCCTTGCTAGCAAGGTCTGATCTCAAGCCGTTGGTGAGAGTCCCCACCTGCTAGAGATGCCCACGAATTTGGTGACTCCAGTTTAGGCATGCCCACCTTGCCCAAGGCTGCTTTAGCCCCTAGAGCTGGATCTGGTGATGGGACCACCCTGGCTGGGTGGTGTACCTACGCAGGGGTTGTGACATTCCTGACACAGCTGTTTCCCAGGAAACCCCACAGCCAGAACACGCGTTGTGTGGATGAGCAGCCCAAATCATTGCAGAGAGATCAGTGAGGCAGGGTGGGGGAAGTTATGCAGAAGTCTGGCTAGACAGACCCAAACAAAGAAAAAACATCAGTCCACACCCTCTGTCTGCTGATCCTGATGACTGAGCAACAGTGGAAACACATTTATTTGCCAGAAAGAGAGCTTCTCTCCTCCTTACAAGGAGCTGTGTACGTTCATTCCTGTCTTTGTGGTCATCTTAAGCACTTGCATCTTCAGTGACAGGAACGAAAGGCTGGTCAAAATTCGTCACCGGAATGAAATGTCAATTTCCTGCCATCACTCATCTTTTACCTCTTCCTTTCTCCTTTGAACAGATAAGGAGATGGTTCCTCCCAGAAGGGTTTGTTTGCTTTATGAGGCATTTCAAGCAGAGTGCCCGAGGCTGTAAGGTTAAGACTGAGGGATGGGGCGTATTGTTCTCTGCAGCCAAGTTCTGATCTATGCAAAAAGGGAAGAAGTAATTTCTCGTGCTGTTTTCCCTCTTATTAATATCTTATTAATAGAGCTGGATAGAACTTTTTTTTTTTTGCAAAAGTTTTAGTGATGCATGGAAAATGTCCTCTGTTCTCTCAGTTGGCAGTTGGCTCCTCTCTCCGTCTTCTAACAGCAGCTACTTTGCAATAAGTTCTTAAAGCATTTTAAAATGTTTTATGGTATGTATGGACTGCATACATGCTGTGTTATTTTCTGAAATCCATCATCAGTTTTATTTTACTTCTGCCTTTTGTGGCAGCTAAACAGATAAGTAAATCTGGATGTAAATTTTATGGGTGGAGAGGGAAGGAAAAGAGGAGGTGGAGGGGGAAGGAAGGAGCGGCAAATTGTTTTGCAAAAAGCTCTGGGCTGGAGCCATGCCTTTGTTTGAAAACACAGATATAAATAATGGTAATAATCTGTGAGAAGACTTAGGATATAGGTCATGTAACTATCAATGAAAAGCTCCTATGGCTCCAAGTGTCCTTTGCTATATGCTTGGTTCGTGTTGTCTCCATCCACACAGTTTTATGGGATGAGGGAAACCAGCAGATAGAAGTTAAACTGGTAATTCTACCTGCTTCTGTCTCCCCAGAAAATTGTCATTAATCCACTGAGAATCTAGAATTGAGGTTAGGGTGAGCATTGCTGCCCTGCTAGAGCCAGCCTGGGAGCAGCCTGGCATGGGGATGGGAGAGCATCCTGTCTTAGGAAGGGTTCCATGCTTAGGGTCTAGGTTGTGACCTGTGGAGGGAAGATTTTGAAGATTTTTAATTTTTTTTCCCCCTGCTAGGTTAGGAGTAATGGAAACGCTGCCCACAAAAGAGAGGTGAAACTATTTTTATAGCTGCTTCTGCTTGCACTTCCCTGGCTTATCCAGATACCACAACGATGAATGCGGTAGCACTTGCAAGTTCCTCAGCTACTATGGTGTTGCAAGCTATATGAGGTAATACAGAAATATTTCATTCATTTCCAGGGACCAGCTTGCTGGCCCTTTTCCAGCAGCACTGTAAACTTGTAAAACTGATGGATCAGTTTCCCAAGGGCCTTTATTACCAAGACTTCTGACTTCTCAGCAACTAGAGCAGCCTTGTAAACTATTCAGACCATGCAAGATGCTTAAAATAAGCTTACAATTAGTGTTCCCTGGGGTTTTGCACTGGGCTTCTTTTCCCAAAGACTCTCTTTCTGTCATATTTAGCACAGGAGAATTGGATGTGACTCTCTTGGGCTTATCCCTGTCAACAGGAAAAGGGCACTTTTGAATGAAGTGCTACCGCTCCCTTCCTCAAAGGCAACCAGTGTGAGATATGTCTCGGGGTTGGTTTGACAATTCCCAAGCTTTGTGATGACTTGGATCTGCCTCAGATGAGGCTCAGAGTAAATATGTGCATAACTAAGCTTCAAACATGGTTTGGTGCATGAATTAACCTCTATGAAATGTGGTTAATTTGATTCTTGTCATATAAAATCTGAGCTGATGATTGCCTCATGTGTCTCTCAGCTGTTCTGCTTTGCTATCCCTGCCCCTCCGTGTCATTCAGGCAGCCACTTCCCAGTGGAACAGTCTTCTCTTTGATGTGCAGCACACAGACAGGGTGCATCATCACTACACAAGGAATACAGGATTAATTTTTTTTTTGAAGGGTTGTCATTAGAGCAATTCTGGTTTTGAAAGTTTAAACAATATTTAAACATATAATAATATGTACATAACATGAAGCTACACTGATACCCTTTTTTTTTTTAAACCAAAAATGGAAAAAAAACCCCTCAAAACAACCAACCATTGCCCATGCATGTTTCTGGATGATAAAAGTTGTGCCCTTCCTCTTCAGTTTCGGGCAAATAAAAATAAAATGGGAGCAGAAGAGCCACTTTGTTCCCCAGCCCTGCCCCTGAGTGTATAAATAGCAGGCGTCCCTGCGCCCGGGTGGCTGCTTGAGTGCCTCTCATTCCAGAGATCTTTGGCCACCCTCTTATCAAAACAGAAAGTCTGACTGCACTCCTGCTCTCCCCTGATTGATTTCATGTTGGAAACAGGTAACACGACAGCTTCCATTGTCCTTAAATTAGCCACCTACTTCCAGAGGTCAAACAAACAGGCTGAAGGTCCAGAAACTCACTTCAACTAATTGCTGCCAAAATTCCTTCCCTGCAAAATAAGCAGGGGCTGGAGCGGTCCCGGGTGACAAATGTTCCCCAGAGAGATGGACAGAAACCATCCAGGGCAGGCTAACAAGGGATATCGAGCTACAGGGCTGGGGAAGAGGCGAAACGCGAGACAAAGCCCAGTGCCAATTTTAAACTTAGGAGCTGGAGCCACAGAAAATTTCTACTTGATTTTAATAGTCCCTGAAGTTTCAGTCAAGATGATGGTGGAGCTGAGCAGTGGCATCAGGCCATGGCTGGCTGATTCAATCCTGGTGCTCAGGAGGTTCAGTTTTACACTGGGCACTGGCACGGCCCTTCATTTACTGAAAGTTTTCTACCAGCATCAACATTTCCTCCTGGTTTTCTGCTTTTGTATTTTTAGAAATAATATGAACTTAGAGGCAATGGTTGGTAGCTGAAACACTTCATTCTTTCCCACTCTTTTTCACTTTTTTTTTTTCCCCCTCTTCCACCAGCTTTTTAGCTGTTGCTTTAATTAGTTTCTCTGTCTCTATCATGTAGCACAGACACCACAGCTACTGCTGTGCAACCAGGGTCGTGCGTCTGACATGTACACCATGCCAAAGGTGATTGATGCCATCTCCTTGTTGCTGTCATATTGTCTTTAAAATGAAAGCTTAGAGAATGAGGAGATCGTATCTCTGTGCTTTGGAAGGTTGTCATCATACAAAGAGAAGGAAAGTGCAGGCCCGTGCCTGGCTTGTATATTGCAGGCACTTCATATGCCTCCAAAGTACTGTCAGCTCCTGTTTATCCCTGGATTGATTAATCTGACTACGTGTCCCACCCGCAGCTGCACAGATGCTGTGGACTGCACAAAGCAGCATGTAAAGCCAACTGCATTAGGTCCTGCTTCACCTGTGGGTGGTTGTATATTGTCCATCCTCTGCAGGAGCTGGCTGATATGGTTTTTCCATAACTGGGTATGGTAAATAAGCTCTTGGAGAACAACCCAGATATCCATGATTTTGATGTAGCAAAGTTAGGCCACCACTTTGCTCATAGGAAGCATGGGTGAGAGATCCTTGCCTCTCAACAACAGCTTTTTCTTTCTTTTCCTCCTCTTCTAAGCTGTGTAAGATGTTTTTTTTATCCTTGCTCTAACAGTTGAAAATAAACCTTAAAATACTGTTTTCTCCACCTTCCTTTTGTTCCCTGCTCTGTTTTGAGACAAATGGAGCTCTGAGCAACCTGCTCTAGTGCAAGATGTCCCTGTTTATTGCAGGAGTTGGACTAGATGACCTTTAAAGATCCCTTCCAACCCAAACTATTCTACAGTTCTCCAACACGGATAAGTTCTTTACTTCTGCTGCCTTGGCAGCATTGGCGTGATAATGTTTTGTGTCAGAGACACTGTGAATGGAACTCTGTATTTTAATACTGGCTTTCTGTTTCCTTCTTCATTCAGACCTCTGAGTGGCCTTTGGCTCCTGCTGACTCCAGTCTGAACATCTCTACAGACAGTGCATACGTGCTTTCCTCCCAGAACGGCTTCCTGGGCTTGCCAAGGGCCGCTTGTGTCAGACTAACCTCCCAGCTTCCTTCACCCCTGCGACTGTAAACAAAAGGAATGTGTTAGATCCCGCTTGGCTGGCCGTTAGGACAGCATCTGGTGTCCTGCTCCAGCCCTTATGCTGCTGAAGGATGTTGTTTTTATAGGAGGTGAGCAGGAAGGCTGCAGCAGGTAAGACTGCAACAAAAAGTGCTAGGCAGGAAGGTACTTAATGGAGTTTGTATACATATATCTAATTATATACATATGTGGGTATGAAATTAAAAGGTCTTGGGATCATTCCTACTTAGTGTTTTCACCAGTAAACTATGTACAAAGATGACAAGTTTGACTTTTGGGGATGACAAAAAGTTGGGAGGCCCTATCAAGAGGGAGGAAGGTCTGAAAAATGTTATGGGAAGAATAAAAGTGCAATGAAGTTAAATTCAGAAGCATATATGACAAAAACATACATAGGGAGACTACTTATCAGTAAGCTGAAAATGAAAGAAAAGTAGAAGTTAAAAAAAGATCAGCTGGGAAACTTGCTGGTACCTCTGGAGCACCAGTATGATTTTCTCTGGAGAAGGAGGAAATGTCATACTGGGACATGTCAAATGAGATGTTCAGTGGAAACACTAAATCCATTACAGAAGATGACATCGGGAAGGTGTCCTCAGGACGCTGTAAGTGATTTTGTTGTCTCTTGTCCAAGGAAAATACAAATGTGAACAGGTGGAAAGAAAGGCTACTGAGATCACCAGGAGTGCCATGATCTTTCCCTACAAATGGAGGCAGGGCAAGCTCAACTTGTTCAGCCCAGGAAAATGAAGGTTGACAGGGGATATGGTTTCCATCTAAAAATACCCAGGAGTGAAACAGCGGTGAGGGAGAAGAGCTATTTAAACTTGTCTGTGACTAAACTTAGTCTGGAAATAAGATGCAGGTTGCTGGTCATTAAGACAGACAGAGGCAAGGATGGGAACAGCTGGGACAAGAAAAGCACAAATGCTTTTAAGCTGTAAATTCAATTGGCAAGAAATGCTGTAGCACCTTGGGAGGGAAAGCCTTGGGCTTGGTGATGTTTTGTGTCTGTGTGACCCCTGCATCCACCCAGGGGCTGCATTGAGGGGTGACAGTTTCTGACTGCCAGCTAGGGATGCGGGATGCTCTTAGGTGCCAATGGTCCCTTCTGTCCTTCCTGCTCATCCCACTTTATCTGTGGTATTTCAGCCAGAAGTACTGGCACGATGCAGATTTCATTCTCCTGCCAGTGACATCCAGTGTTGTGTGGTAGCCAGCCTTGCAAAGCCAACAAGGAACTGGTGTTTGCACCAATAAATCATTGTCATGTAATTAGCACCTAAATATGCTGCTGGTGTGTGTAAATTTGGTTGAAATTCTTAATGTATAAAGATAAGATTCTGTGGTGTGATGGGTTTTTTGGGGGGATTTTGTTTGGGGTTTTTTTTGTTGTTTTTGGATGTGGGGTTGGGTGGGTTTTTTCCTCCTCTGTTGGTAAAGATTAGACCTATTTCATTTACTGTGGGAATAGCTATTAGCTGCTTTAATGCTTTGGTGGTTTTTTGGATAGCAGCTAAAATAAGATTTCCTTGACATGTTCTCAGTCAGATCTTATTGCCCTTATGGCTGGTTTCTCCCCAGCACCCCCGAGATATAGAACTCTAGAGGTAGTTACAACGGCCTAGAGAGATATGCAGAGGTTTCTGTAACAGTTTTCCTGAATAGTTACAAAATCCAGGTCAGTTAAGTCAATGCAATAAAAAAACCATGTTGATTTCTTTATTTTTATTTTTTTTTCTTCTCTCCATACACTCGTACATGTATTGTTAGACCTGTTGATACTCTGGGATTTCACTAGTTTGGACTACTTTCTTTTTTTTTTTTTTTTGAACCAGTTTAGTTCTGTGAACTGTCTGAAGTAATTTAACTTGGTGACGGTCATGGTGGCCAAGCCCCAGATGCCATCTACTGCAAGCCCACGCTTGAACTGCAGACCAGACCTGTCTTGTGAAAAGGCTGTGGGAATTCACCGTGCTTGTGTCAATCAGCAGTGCTGGTGGGAATAATGCCGGGAAGCCGCCTGCTCCCCTCCTGCAATGTCTGTCCAAACCCATGTGCCAGGCTGCTCCCGACCTGCCCGGCAAAGCGCTCTTCGTGCCGCAGCTTGCACCCGCTCCCTGCCTCGCTAGGCAATCTGTTGCAGAAAAGATTATAGGCGAAGCTGCACCTTTTCTCCCATGACGTTAACTAACACCAGTAACTGAGGAGCGCTCTGAGCATTTGGCTGTTTACCTGCCAAACCCAGTTTAATTGATGCTCGTGGTGTATGTCACACATAGCTCAAAGATGTCATGGAGCAAGCCCTTCCTGCACAGCTGATGGACTGGAATTAAACTGTACCAAGCCATAAATTGCTGCATTAACCATTCCCTGACCTTAAGGATAGGGAAATGGAAGCAGGTGGCTTGCTTCAAGAGGCAAAAGCATGGATGATCAAGGGTGTTACTCCCCTAACATGCTTGTCTCTATCAAGAACTGTAAATATAACGTCTGAATTAAGATTGAATTTTTTTTTTTTTTTTTTTTTTTCCCCATGCATTGCTGTGGTTGAAGAAGCAGAAAGGGCTATGTGAGCTTGGGCTGGGGTAATCTGGTAGTTGGGAGCTGAGCAGGAATTTGGAGGAACTGTTTTCAATTCTTTATCTGACAGTTGATTCTTTGCGCGTATGAATGTTTATTGCCTCTGGATACCATCTGTAAAATGAGGCTAATGCTTCACAGCGGGGCTGAGGATGAAGCTGTACAGGCTGTGATGTACTGAGAAGCTTCAGATCGGTTTCAGTCCCTAACGCAGGCTATGTTTAACGTGATAAGTATGTAACCTGGAGTTCCTCAAAAGACTACTTATGTTTCCTGGAATTGAACGATTTAGTTGCTGTCTCATTGGTTCTGACTCTCAGGGAGGAAATGTTTAACCTCTAGCATGGGCTTTGGCCTTCACATAGGTGGTCCTGCTTTTACCTGAGGAGGGAATAAAGCACATTTACCTAGTTTACAGCTTCTCGATGAATGGCCAGGCTCTGGATGGGTTTGCTCAATCACTACAAATTTCCTTCATTTACCCAATGTACCAAGGTTCTGGGGGGCATTATAAGTTTGGAGTATTTTGTTAGTAGCTATTACGTTTTCTTTAAAAAGAGAAGCACCAATAAAGAGAAAACTAATGAAGGCTTGATAAGCTAAAATCAAGAAAGAATCAGAATATAAAAAGAACAATATATTAATTTATAATATTAAGAGCTTTAATAGCTGGCTGTCTGAAGGGGGAAGACCAATGCTCTTTCAACCTGCTGAAAGCCATGGGCTTAGAAACTGGCCTGACCACTGGCATGGTGAGTGAACTGCAGGTAGAGAGGGTGACAGCTACAGCAGAAGTCATGTGAGAAAACATATCTGGTGGAAAAATGAGCTAATGAAAAGTGAAGATGGTTGACACAGGCAGAAGAACAGGGCTCTAAGGGGGGAGAAGAGGTGATAAGTAGGAGTAAATTTGACCAAGAGGCTTTTTGGCTGACAAAGCTGATACCAAGTGAATTGGGTGGGGGTAGCTGTCCAGCTGGACGGATCCTGACCCTCTGGCTGGCTGCTCTATGCCCCACTGTTGACTCCTCCTGCGTGAGGAAGTCTTTTGGCTAACTGTGCATGGACAGGATGTGGGAAGAGGATGTAATTCAGTACTGGGTATCTTTCCAAAGCAGGGTCAGGAAAAAAACAAACACATACACAAAAACCAAAACCAAAACAAAACCCCAAACAAACAAAAATAAAGTACTTCTATGATAGCAGTTTGAGGTGGGTTGGGCTTCACAGTAACAGCTTGCTCTGTCAAAAGCTGACTGCAGCCCTTGCTTCTCAGAAACACTTGGAACATGTCAAATGTATTTCATTGTTTGGCCAGAGAGCTATCTTGGAACTGGAAACAAGCTGTTAGGCTATAGACAATACCCAAATTAACCTCTTTAGAGAGAGGGTTACTTTATGCTGAACTCCAGCTATACGCTGGCAGTAAATATCCACATTAACTTTACCTCTGGAAGAAAAACGAAAGCGAAAGCAGCAGTGCAGTAAAAGCACAGACGGTAGTTCAGTGCCTTAGAACACAGGAAGCTAATGTTAAATTAACTACTGCTTAATTGAGAGTCATTTTACTGTGTGTTGTTAATCTGTTCATAATTTATGGGCTGCTTTTTTCCATTTACGAGTGCCTTTTTGTACTTCCCGACCGCAGGTGGTATTCTCTGTCAAGAGTTTTGCAGTGCCCATTATCTGGCACCTGAGGCATTTCATTAGCATTTAAACAAGACTTAAGCGCTTGAGTAATTTTGAGATAGGCTGTATCTGCATGGCTAGCTCACTACTGCATTTAATTAATTTCCAGACTTCTTCCTTCCTTGTTCAGAGGGAAAAATGCGAGCTCTGTCTTAAAATCCGGTGGTGGTAGGAGGAACAGGCAGGCCACAGTTCTGGCTGCTGCTGAGGTTTCTTGCTCAACTTACTGTCTCTTATTTCGCTATTCAGCTCCAGTGAAAAGCTTTTTCTCAAAGAGGAAAATATTTGAAAAGTGACCAAGACTGGAGAGATCTCAAACTAATGAGTTGCCTCTAATTTCTGTGCCCTGTCTCTTGGAGGGGAAACAGATTCATTTGTCACAAACTGATCACGCTGCAGAGAAGTGATGACGGACCTAAAGATGAGTCTGCCAGCTTTGATCTGGGAGTGGCACTGGCCGGGCTGCAATGGGTGGGTATGGTGCAGAGCACATGCAGACTTGCCAAGGGTGAAACTTGCTGCAATGCCTACCATGTGCATGTGCAGATGGCTCGGGCAAGCTACTCTTCTAACAAGAAAAGCTGAAGGCTTTTGGAGAACTGGAGTGGAAAAGGGTTTTTTTTTCACTAATGTGGTTATCCGGTATTCCAGGCTAAGTGCAAAATGAAGCAGGACCACAGGCCGTGTGCTCTGGAGAGCTGAGAGCAGATTGCTACTCAAGCAGTCAGAACAAGGACACTCTGACCTTGGAGATGTCACGTGAGTCATGTTGGGGAGTGGGATCCTGAAGCTTTTCCTACTCTAATAAATAAAACAGCATGGGAGTGACCTAAGGCCTTTGCAACACAATGAAAAATCCCATTGTTGGGGAATTTTTACCTCCATGAATTAAAATCATGTGAGAGTCTGTGTGTAATGGGGATTTTCAGTTTTGCCTGATTAGAGATACTTAACAGGGAAAGAACAGAGTAAAGAAGAAAGATTTCCAAGAGTCATTCAGCTACATTAGCGCGGGGCTTAGATGCTTTTATTTTCGAGATGCAGTTTGGGACGCGTTGGTTCTAGTCATGGCAACTGAGAAGACGTGCAGCTCAGTGGCACGATGTTAAAATACCCCTATTAAGGTTCAGGTAACCAGGTCTTGGAGGACTGGACAGGTTCTAGTTTCACGCTCATTCAGGTACCTGGGGTTCTGGGCTCCTACCCCACCCAGCATCACCTCTGGCTTGGGGGCTGCTACTTGGGGTAGCCTATGTGGTCACGGGCACAGCAGGACCAAACTCAGGCTCCAAGCTGTGCAGGTGACAACCCAAGCAAGGGACAGAAGGGTGAGGAAGGGCCATCCATAAGGACTGCACATTGTGTCAGCTGGTGAGAAATGAGAATTGAAAGCTTTCTGCACTCTTTCTCCACAGTAAATCCATGCTCGAAGAGAGGATTGAAATCCTTTGAATGGTAGTGCTAATGGTACTGTTAATTAGATGCACGTTTCTTTCACAGCCATTTTAACTTGTAATCACTTTTAGCACATGTGAAATATGCCAGGAACTCCAAGCCTCACCTAGCTGTGAGGTGCAGCTAAACATGAAACTGAGGTGCTGGTGCTTCATCTTTGCCCCTTTCCTCTCTCCCTCCCTCCCAGGAGGCAGGAAAGTCTGCCACGGCAGTGGCTCTCCAGTGAGTTTGTCCTACTTTGGACTTGGCCAGCTTGCGGATTGTCAAACTGAGAGTCTGTGTTATATAATTATTCTGCTTGCAGGCAAGCACATCGTGTCACATAATCTCACCAAACATCACTTTCAAACCGGTTTGTTACCTTGCACCCACTCCTAGGGAGAGGCTGTGCCAGAAATCTCCCTTTCCTCCTTGCTGGCGAATCCCTCCTAATTTCTGAGCTGAATTTATTCATGGCCACTTTACACCCATTTGTTCCTGTGCCAGCGTTGTCTTTTAGACTGAACATCTCTTCTGCTTTGCTGCTGTTCCCTGCTCTGATGTACTTCAGGAGGTGAGCGTATCCCTGTCAGTCCTCGTATCGCTCCACATTAAATCGAGCAAACTCCCTGATCTGTAAGGTCCGCTCCGCTGCAGGCTGCGACAGCACCGGGGGGGCTGGGCTGAAGAGACTGCACATGTGATACAGCAGGGGCTGCCTCGGGGGGGCACTTGGGAGGCCGGACCCCTTTGTTCTCCCCCCCCCTTCACGCCCAGTTTAGTAGCCCCTTTCCTCAGTCCAGGGACGGGAGCGGCACAGGCACCCCCGGCACACGGAGACGGGTACCCCCAGACCTGCTACCCCCTCGCCGCTCACCCCTGCGTTTCACAGGTGCGCCTCGAGTTAGTTACGTGTAAAGCAAAGGGGGGAAAAGTGCGTATTTATCTACCGAAAAAAAAAATAAAAAAAATAATCTGGGCCGCCCGGGAGCGGTGCTTTTGCTCCTTCCCGGGCTGGGCAGGGCCGGGCCGGGCCGGGGGAGGAGCGGTGGGAGACGGAAGTGAAAACAAGACCGGGGGGACGGAGCCGCCGCCTCCCAGACGCGCCGCGGGTGTCCTCGCCTCTCCGCGCCCTGCACCGCACCGCCGGGGTGAGTGGCGGTTCGGCCGCGGCGTGGGGTAGGAGAAGCGAAAAGCCAGCAGGTTGGACGGGGGGTATACAGCTTCACAATGTTAATTTTTTGTTTTCTCTTTTTCTTTTTTTCCTTTTCTTTTTTTTTTTTTTTTTTTTTTTTTTTTTTTTTTTTTTTTTAGCGGGACGTGCGGCTTTCCGCGGGCTGGGGAGCGCCGGGTTGGGGGCTGCCTGGAGTGCCCCGCTGGCTCGGGGCCCGGGTGCCGCGGGGGCGGACGCCGATAGCGCCCGGTCCGGCCCCGGGGGCAGCGCCTCGGAGCGCCCCTGATGCCTTTTCCCGCGGCTCTGGGGCATCTGTGGGGTCCTTGCCCTGGGCCGAGAGCGCTTTGGTGGCTGCTCAGGCACGGGGCTCTGGGGTGTCGTGGTCTCCAGGCTCTGTGGCACCCGCGGTGCCCCATGGCGGGGTGCACGTGGGGTTCCGTGGGTCCGAGTCTGGGGCTATGGGGGCGCCTGGGACCGAGACCCAGCGCTATGGGACTCTCCGGTCCCCCGGTCTGCTGCTCCTCGTCTTGGGGCGCTTAGTTTCGGTGGGGAGCTGGGCAGAGGGGGCGCTGGGAGGTACGGGGGCTTGTGCTGGTGCTGCTCCTCGGCGGGGGGCAGGAGGGGGGGCCCCACCAGCTACTCCTGGCCCCCTGCGGCTCGGTGCCTCGGCGGGCAGTGGTGCAGGGCAGCGTTTCTGTCCCGGCTTTGATATTCCTCCTTCCAGAAGTAGATCCACCAAGTGTTTGATCATCTAAGGGAAAGTTGGGCAGGTTCACCCTTAGCTGTTTTGTTTGCACAATGCTGCCCACATGAAGTGGGGTTGGTGGGTTGCAGTAATTTCTCTTAAATGTTGCTCTAGCGTATTTTAAGAAATGTGTTAAACTAAACTTCTAGTGGATGTCCTTTGTCTGCCGGTCCTTCCTGGTGTATCTGTAAGCCTAGAGATGCAGACGAGGCAGAATCAAGGGGTTGGGAAAGGAAAGATGAGTGATGCTGTGTGTGATGCGTGGCATTTCAGCATGTAGTCCAGTCTCTTCCCTTCTATTTGTAGTTACTACAAATGAAAAAGAACGTTATCCTTTTTGCTAATATATTGCCCTAGGTCTGTTACTGTAACTAGCTGTTTCTCAGTTAAAAAAAAAAAAAGCACACAAGGGCTTCAGTTTGCATTGATAGGTAAAGCCTTTTGCCTGTGCCAACGAAGTGCTGGTCAGTAGATGTGGTTTCCTTTTCTGCAGTCTCTAATTTACAGTGACCTGTCACTACAGTGGATTTCATTTAGAGGGAATGAAAAGAATGAGTATTTTTATAGGGAAGGAAAACCGTGACTAATTAAAATCCTCATTTTACAAGGAATTCGGTGCAGAGCAATGAAACAACGCGTAGCTCTTTAATCATGAGCAAGCCCCCTAAGACTCCCAGCTCCGACTTGGTGGAAACTTTTTCTTTTTTACCTCCTCAGCCACATGAAAGCTCAGCAGTGCGTGTTTCACCCTCTGTACATTGGTACTTGTTGAGACTTCTAAGGGTGGGTTTGCGTCAGCGCCTGGGAGCAGAGCTGCCCCTTTCCTGGATGCCAACAGGCAGGGGCACGTCAGGAATTGCCCAGGCACCTCTGCTAGCAGCTCCAAATTCTGCTTCCTAAGACACAGATCTTGCGGTGCCCAGTGCCAGCAGCCCCGTTCTGGTTACCCGAGTGGCCGTTGGTGTAAATAAAGTTTAGCATTTGGTTCAGAAACACATCCGAGCCGTAGAACTCTGCAGCTCTGGGAGGTGAAGCTGGGAGCGTGTGTTAGTGCCAGCTTTCTCGGGGAGGGACGTTAAATGTCCATCCCTGCCAGTGGCAGGGGCTGTGCGACAGCCCTGCTCCAAGGGTCTGTGAGGGTGTGTTGCGTTTGCAAAAATCCCCAGCCCCCCTGCAGCGTATGAACAGGTAAAGCTGAGCTTTGCGGAGCTGGGTGGGCTTTGTAGCCCGCTTGGCTGAAGGGCCACCTTAAATGTCCCTATACTAGTATGGAATCTGACTGGGCACCGGTGTAGTCTTACACCAGCTCGCCCTGGTGTGCTCCTGCCTGGCTTCAACCATACAAAAATAGACGGCATCCACTACCTAAGATGTCATTGTAACGTTCCTTATCTGAGGAGAAACTGAAGCCCTTATCTTTGACGCTGAATGGCAATTAGGTGCCTCGGTTGCCTTTTAAAGGTAATTTGTTGCCCGCATTTGTGAGGAGGGAGATGTTTGGGTCGTGCTTCCTCAGCATTGCATTGTGGCTGTGGGTATTTCACTTTAGTTCACAGCTTTCATTTCAGGGCTGGTTTTAATATCTGTTTTCTCTGTAGCATTGTTCTACCAATATGAAGCTATGCTATAAAAATATAAAAGGCCCAGGGATTTTATTTTCTACCAATTAACTTCAAAGTTGTGATGTTTTGACATTGTTTTCAAGCTGTCAAAACATAATGTGCTTAGAAAGCAGCTTAGAGCTGATGACATGGCAGCATATGATATTCATTTTGTTAGGGAGATATGTGCCAGTACTGCTAATTTCTTCCATACTTGGGTTTAAGGGATACTATCAATTCATGCTTGTCTCAACACTGATGTTTTTTAAGATGGGCTTTAATGTTGGGTAGTTTGTTTGGTTTTGTTGTTGTTATTTTTTAATTATTATTTTTA
>JANHGN010003677.1:12574-81033 GCA_024605025.1 Megaceryle maxima | reverse complement strand
GGGGACGGGGGGGCGGGACGGTACGGCACGTGGCGGAGTGCAGCCAATGGGGGCCGAGCGCGGCTCCGCAGCGGGGCGGGGGGAGCGGGGCCTGTGCCACCCGGCGCCTGTGCCGCCCGGCGGCGGCGGTGTGGTGGGCGCAGCGGCCTGCGGCTATTTCTGCCCGACCCCTCCGCTCCCCACCTTTCTGCGGTGTTATTTCCCGGAAGGAAAATTCTCCGGGCTTTTATTTCCTCAAGAAATCCTGTATTTGTGAGGTTTTTTTATTTCCCCCCACAGACGTGCGGTGGGATCCGCACCTCCACCATCGTTCCCTGTCCCTTCAGCCCGCCCGCCCTCGCTTCCCTGCCTCATTTCCTCGCTGCCTCTGCAGCGCCTTCTTCCTCCCCCTGCAGAAAAAAAACCGAGATCAGTCCCCCAGATTGTTCCCGTACCTATACGGTGAAGAAAAACCCTCCAAGGCTCCCGTTGGAGCGTTAGAAGGCAGCGTTCTTTACTGCAGCGCCAGGCACACAAGGGATCCCTCCACCTCATGGGTGCCTGGTGGCTCGGTCCTGGGGGTTCAATACAATTACAAATATACATATTTGTTACATTTCTAAGAACAGATTAACGTAATCATGTTTTTCCTAAAACTAAATGTCCTTGGCGCACACGTACACAAAGTGGTTGGTGGTTGCTTGAGGTCCTCTTGTTGGTGGTCGTCAATAGTCTTCCTCACCCTCTTCACTAGTTGACCCTTATTCCTGCACATGGTTGGTTCATTTTGTCCATTGTCTTTGTCGATTCTTCTGTATGCAAGGCCAGTTTGCTCTGGTGTAACTTTTACCAGTCTTGCTCAGGGACATGGTATCTCAAGGCTTCCTCCTTATCCCACCACCCAGAGTTTAGCTAACTCAACTCTTTCAACATAAGCAAAGTATTCATCATTAGAAGGAAGACTATCAACTCTGTATCAGTCATCATAACCAAAGTATTTATTATTAGAAAAGTGAACTGTAGGCTTCTTTCAACTATGTATCAAAATCATGGTGTTCTAGCTGCTTTTATTGTGCCTAGTAGTCCCGGGAGCTTGGGTATGTGAGGGTTTTCAGGCCTTTCCGCAGCTATCTTGGGAGATGTTTACTCACCCATTGCTACCACAATAACCATAAAAACTGTCTGGATTTACTGGTAGCCTGATGTCAACGGCTGCTTGACTTGCAAGCCAGGAGAAGCAACCTGTAGACTTGCCTGACCATGGAAGTAGAAGTCACAAGTTAAACCACCAAAAAACAAAGAGCTGGAAAAGCAGAGCTAGAAATCCTGAGCTCTGGCTGCAGGAGAGAGCTGATGTAGCAAGAAAACAGATTAAGTCCTTACAGATTGTGCTAGCTAGGAAATTTTATTTTTCTTTTTTAATATCTGGCTTATTGCTGTGGTATCTAAAACTTGCTCCTTGACCTAGATGATTGCTGCAAAACAGAAACAACGATTTCAGACATGAGCACTGGTATTCTAGTGCATCACACACTATGGCAGCCATGTCAGGAGAGCCAGGGCCACACACTCGTTCTTAGACAAGGTGGGAGAAAGCTGGCCCCGTGGTGTCATTCACCATTCAAATGGGGTGATGTGGTCCACACTGCTTTCCTATGAGGAGAAGAGCTACACAAGGAGATCTGAAAACAACCATGATTTTCTGTCAGGGATATATGTGTGCCCTTACTATAAGGTACGGATGAGTGCGTGTCCTGAAGCAGGATGGATTAGATCCTTTCAAATTTTATGCAGAATCAATGCATTTATCAGTCTTTTCTTCACACTTCTTGCTAAACTGTTTGTCGTGGTCTCTACAACACATGATATATAGCTTTTATGTTCTGTTGGCTTTTGAGTGGTTTGATTTGTAGTCAGGGCAGATCCTTGATCACTTTTATACAATTCAAGAGAAAATATATACATGTCAGAAACAAATATTTCCTTCTTAATTTTTTCAGCCATTGGCATAACCAAGCACAGAAGATTTATTCAGGATTAGCTCTTAACGTTAGTCCTCCATAATTGCAAGGAAGCATTCATCAGTTTGGACTTTCAGATGAAGCCAGAAGATGTAAATAAAGACCCTGACTGTAAAGCCAGGCGTGTGCAAGGGTGTCACAGGGCTTGTCACATCAGGCATCAGCTGGGAAACAAACAGCAGAAGAGCAGCTGCAACAAAGATGCATTATATTTGTTTCTTTAAAAAAAACGCAGGAGTGATGTCAGTGGACCAGAAATAAAACCTTAATAATTCTGAGAAAAAGCATCATTGTAAGAGCAAAAATGGCATCTATGGGGGAAAAAAAAATAAATATGAGTAGCAGAAGGCATTTCAGGACATGTTTACTTCCCCTGGAGTGAAAAAGTGCTAGGAATAGATTCAAATCCATTTTCAACTGCTGTACTTGCTGCTGGAAGTATGACACTACAGCAGCTTTGACAATGCCAGTGTAATGCATGATGATGGTAAATATATTTGGGTTTGGATCTGGCAGAGGCATGGACTGTGCTGCCACCAGCTCCTGCTCGGGACATCTGAAACACCACCTGCTCTTCTACGAGGGGAGATGGTGGATCAGGGGTTTGGACGTGAGAGGTACACACAGCAGTGTGCACGTAGCCCACGTGCTGGAAGGGAGGGTGGGCAAAGAGGCAGCATCTCTTCAGCCATTATATGAGAACAATTCACAATCTCTGAGATTTGTGATTATGGTCTTAGTGATTCTCGCAGACATTTAGATGCTTAAACATACAGTTTAGGCATGGAAAGGGGGTTTTAAGTGCATCTGGGCACTGGTCCATTGAATCAGCAGGAGTTAGGCACCAGAAGGCTTCTGAAAGCCTCGTGACTTTTATCCTCAATATCTTTATTAAAGTGAGCCTGAGAACACTGACCAGCTGATAAAATAAAATGATTTATTTGGGTCTGGGTTTGGGCTTGTTCGCATCTGTTATTTTCTAAATATTTTTTTTAGAATTGCCTTCTTACCTGTATTATTATTTTAACTGTGAGCTTGTGTCTAGCCATTTCCATAAACTTTACTTCTCTGTACGAGAGCTGGGACCCTGGGTGCCTTTCGGTTTTATGGGTGAATAGGTCTGGACCTAGTTGTGTCACTGCTGAATCAGAGACCTCAGAGATCTCAGCTCTAATCATAACTAGGTCCATGAGAGAAAAATGTTTTTAAGTTCAATCATCAATTTTGCCTTCTAGGAAAGAGTCTGAGTCATGGACTCTGCCACTTCCCACATTCCAGCTGTCCTGCTTTGATGAGCGGGCTAAGGTAACTAAGTCATCACTTTAAAAGGATGCTCCATTTAAGTAAATGGCTCTTTCTTATTACCAGTCTTGGTAATAATTTCTGTGGCACAGCTCTAATGGTTTTATTAAGCCATGTTATGCTTTAATGTTTATTCTGATTGATGAATGAATTACAGAATAGTGACATTGTTGTACTAGAGAATAAATGCTTAGACAGTCCCAATATAGTTCACAGGAGAAGCATTTTCTCAACAGAGTTCTTTTGTAACTAGGTGTTTGTTGCTAAAAATATAGACCATTTTCAGCGGTAATTTAAAAAAGTCAAGTTTCTCCTGTGGTTAGCCATGAATTGTATACCTAGTACAGTGTATATAATGACATTAGGCATCTGTGTAGGTGGGACCTGCCTGCTTTGCATGGAGGACAAAGGCAAAACCTTATGGATACTTATCTTCACATCAAATCCCACTCTTCTACCTGGAAGATGACTTCTTCTGACACTGGCAACAAAAGATGCTTAGTGCCATCACAAAGAACACAAAATACTCTCCAGAAACTGTTAAGGACAAAGTAATGGAGATAGGACTCCATTTGTAGAAATACACGCACGCCAGCTGTGCAAAGAGCGGACCAGTTACCAGGATAATAATGCAGTTTGCATATAACCCCCTTGCCACAAACCACATAGGAAACTATAACCAGCCCATCTTTTAAACTGAGACAGGACCTACCACATCATTAATCTCAGTGGGAAGACAGCATCAGGTTTTGAAGGCTAACAGGAAAAGTGAACAATCAAATTAGTTATGCATTATACTGTTGAGATGTCAAATACAAAGGCAGGACTAGAGATGCCAGTGAATGAGTGATGCGATATTTTTTGGGGGAAACCTTAAGAATCTTCTTTAGAATCTTCTCACTACCAGTTAACTCTGTCAATAAATCAGAGTCTCAGTGGATTGAAGTCCCAGAAATAGATAGGAAAAAAGCAGTACTAGGACTGCATCAGCCATCTAGCTAACAAGGTGGGGAGATCAGAGAGTCTGCAGAGCAGGAAACACAATCAAAAGTAACTTCCATGACTCAAATATAGGTTGAGTGAATATCACAGGAGGGAGTGATGCTCTATCTAACCATTTAGAAACTGTTCTGTGACTACTGGTTAGGAAGCCAGAAAAGAAGCAATACCTGGTTTGGTCCTACAGTGTCATAATATTATTGTCCAAGAACCATGCTGTAGCAGTAACTAGAAGGTCCTTGGTTTCAACACCCTTGTAGCACCCACCAAGAAAAAGAAAGTCAGTAGTGTTCTGCTTGCTTTTCAAAAAAGAGGAGAAATATAAAGCAAGACAGACCTTTCATTAAAAGGGGCCTAAGAGGAACATCTAAAGGAGTTAAGTCTTCCTGAGTGGCATGGGGACTGTTTGAAGCCACTGTTCTGGAGGCAGATCCAATGCAGCAGAAAAAGAGACTTTGTAAAAGGCAGACTGAGTAAAAAGCATAGTAAGGGATATTACTAGACAAAGAAGGCTTCCTTCAACAATCAGAAGTTGTATCCAAATTAGGAAAAGAAGGGACTATAAACTCTGATGGGTTAAATACAAAATCATGATAAGCAGCCAAAAGGAGATTTTCAGGTCAGCATGCAAAAGATACCCCCCCCAAAAAAAAAATTAATAGCAAGTCTTTCCTGGAACAAATCAGGGACCCTACCAGACTTCAGCTGCTCTCTTGTTTAAGATGCAGAAGAAATATCTAGAGAAGATACAGCCATAAAAGAAAAGCTAAATGGATTTTTGCATTTGTGAAGAGGATGGATGAGCTTGGGTAAGCTCCAATACTGGGAAGATTCTTTAAAGGGAGTAATTGGGAAAATATGTCTCAGATTAAAGTGTTAAATATAAAAGATGAAGGAACACATTAACAAAATGAACAATACCCAACTGCTGAGGCCAGATGGTGTTGAACCAAGAGTTTTCAAGCAGCTCAGAGATGAAGTCATTCAGGTACTAACTGCTGTCTCTTAACTTCTCACTTAAAACTGCCTCAGCATCAGGGGGCTCTGGAAAGTTGCTTGTGTGACACCAGGTTTTTGAAAGGATTTCAGAGAAGATTTTGGAAGCCTGACATCTTTACTAGACAAATAAGTAGAAAATATGTTAAAGGACAGAAAAGACTTAATGCGTACATGGAGAAGATGACACATTAGGGGAAGTCATTATGGCTTTTTTAAAGCAAATTAGCGTCTCACAAATCTATCAGCTTTCCTTGAATATCTCAACAAGCTCATGGACCAGAGAAAATACAACTAACCATCTATGATGATTTCCAAAAGCACTCAGTAAGATTCCTCCCCAAGAGAAGAAAAAACTTAGGCTGCTAATGGATATGAAACATGGAGAAATAACTGATAGAAATGGAGGTGAATAGTGATTTACAAAATGTGCTGATGACACAAAGCTCAAGACACTGAGCTATTCAGGGTCGGCCTAACGGAGAAATACTGTGAATGACTTTGTGTTACTAATGCAGTCAGTGACAAAATGGCAGGTGACATTAAAATCAGGTAAAAATGAAGGGATAAGAGTTAGGAAACTTTACATATTTACACTGAGGAGCTTTGAGTTGACTTTTACAGCTGAGGAAAAATGCCCTGGGGTTATCAGAGGTGGTTTTGTGAAAACATCAGCTCAGGGCTTAGCAGTGATCAATATGAAAATTGAGAACTGTATGGATTATTGATAAAAGTTATTAGGAGATAAATAGAGACCAGAAGATTAAAAACAATCATGCCATTGTATAAATCCCTGCTGCACCTGCATCTTGAATTCCCTGTGCAGTTCTGGTATCCCCATCTCAGAAATAATATAGTAGAACTGGAAAATATTAAAAATAAAATGAAAAAAAAAGTAATAACATAATGAGAAATAGTGACAAGGCTTCCAGAGGGGTCATGGCTGACTCAACTGGGTCTCAGTGGAGGGGAGATAATATCACAGTCTATATAAAATCTTCAGTGATCCAAATATGGAGCAGGAATCAAGATTGTTCACTAACTTAACAGAGAACTGACAACCTAGGTACATAAAATGAAAGCAGAATTTGGAAGGCTTAGAAGAAACAGAAGGTGATAATGCTTCATACAGTCTATAGTTAAACAAGAAGTCTTTGCTTCAGGGTATTGTGGATACCAAAACTTTGCATGGGCTTAAAAAGCAACTGAAGAATCATCAAAGACTCTTGATCTAGCTCAGCAAGTTCCCAACTTGCAGGTTGCTGGAGCTGGGAAGGCATTTTGGGGAAATACAGAACATGTTTGCCCTGTTCTTGCTTTCTTCCTACTCACATACTATCAACCACTGTCAGAATACTGCTGGGCTAGATGGAGCTTTCATCTGACCCAGTATCAGTTTTTATGTATTTACTATTATTTTGACATAGTAAGCCTGATACTGCCTCCCAAGCCCAGATCACCCAACTGTTATAATGTTCCCAAACTATTTTAGATCATGAAGTAATTGTGTAAGGTTTCTGCACCTCCTTTTTGTCTTTGCCTTAACTCCTTCACTGTTTCATGTACCTTAGTGTTTTGTTTAAGCCCACATGCATTATTGGCACTGGCCACTATTTTGAAAAAAATAGTCTTTAGAAGTCTTTAATGAATTCTTCCCAGAAGCATTAAAAGAAAAATAATGCTTGTAGGTGTATTGCCCTTCTCACTTCCAGGGGAATGCAGGTTGTCAGTACAATTCTAAATACAACCTGGATGGAAGGAGTAATGTTATATGTAGTGTGCTGCTCTAGAGGAAAATAATACATTGTTATCATGGTCAAAACACGTGGATGCAAAGCAGCTTGTTATTCTTCAAATGTTGGCTTTGCGAATTAAGGGCAAATGGTAGCAGTATTCACACTTCCCATTTGGACTGGTGAAGACAGGCTTAGGACTACTGGCATAAAGAAGTATCAATACAAATATGTAATTTATAATAATGATAGACCAGGTATGATTTGTTTGCTTTTGAGTTTCTTTTTCCTAGGTGAAAATATTTTCATGCAGTTCATATCATTTTAAGTCTATTAATAATTGCACAAAGCCTTAACAGCAGAGATTGTAATGTATATATTAATAATGCATTTGCAGAGAAAAATATATTAATGCTTTCCTAAATGCTCAATTAAGCAATTACCTAATGCCACAAAGCATTAGTATTAGAGAGCAAGTATAACCTTAAATCGTTTTATGAGACTGTAGATGTCTAAGAGTTTTTCTAAGAAATCTAAGAGAGAAGAGCACATGCAGTGAAGCAGTCTGAGAGGAGAAAAGCATCCAGCCCACTCTGACAAACAGCCTTGGGAGGTTATCACAAGCTCTTTCTCCGTGGCTCAGCTGGGCAGGAGGTACACCTTGGTCACAAGGCTGTCTGTGGACTGCCACTCCTGGGAATATTAAATACTATCACATCATCCAAAAAGAAGTCTTCCCTGGCTTCTTTCTTCCCCTTCTTTCTCCCTTGCCCCAGCCCTTCTTGGAAATGTCCGTGTTAAAATGGGAACTGAATCAATCTAAAACACCGAGGAAAAGGAGCAAGTTTGTAGATGTGTTTGCCAAGCTTTCTTTTAACTTTAGGTAACTTTTGCCTTTTCTGTCCCAGAATGCCACCAATTCTTGTGCAGCTCCTGTTGCAGTTACCTTTAAAACCCAATAAAAATCACTAATACAAGTTGTGATCTTTTCCTGAGTTTTGTTTAGGCAAATTAGGAGATTTCTTCAGACCAAAGTATAAGCACTTAGCACCTGCTGGTTTAAATTCCAACACTGTGGTTTTGATCAGCCTGTTTACTTAGCGTATCTGCATATCTTAGTGTATCTTTGGCATATCCCTGAAGCAGGGACTTAGAAAAAGAGTTGTTTAATGGCAAGTATGTACACAACACAGAACACACTCTTTTGTGCTGTTTTTTTATCAGTTAAGCAAACTTTCAAGTCACCTTGTCTACCATTTTTTAGATAAGCTATTTTGCAGATAAAATTAAATGACATATATTAGGATCATATGGCGACTCAGGTTAGAGTGGACTTCAGGAGGTCTCCTCAATCTCCTTCACAAAGCAGGATCAGCTCTGAGGTCAAACCAAGTTGCTTACTATGTTATCCAGTCACAGCCTGCCTGGGCAACACGCTCCACTATTTGGGTGTTGTCACAGTGTAAAAGTTCTTCCTTATATCTAGTCAGAACTCTCTCATCTGTCAACTGATGTTGTCTCTTCATCCTCCCACCATGGACCCCAGTGAGGAGCCTGGCTCCATGTTCTTTATAACCTCCTTACAGGTACTGGGAGGCTGCAATCAGATCTCCTATGAATCTCTTCTAGAGGCTAGACAAGCTTCCAGTTTCCTCAGTATCTCCTCGTGGGGCATGTGCTTTAGCCCTCAACCATCTTAGGTACCCGCCTCCCCCCCTGCCCAAGATGTCTTATTTAAAGTGTTAGCTAGAGGGGTATAATCAATCTGTTGCCTATGATCATGTTAATTCAGCCCAGGATGCTTTTTTTGCCTTCTTTGATTCTGAAGCACACTGCTGGTTCATCTGCAGCTTGCTGTCTACCAAGACCCCAGTTTGTTATCAGCAGAACTGCTCCCCACCCAGTCATTCCCCAACCTGTGTCATTGCCATAGATTCTTGCTTCCCCAGTCAGGGGCTTTCCATGGGTCCTTGCTGAATTTCCTGAGGTTTCTGTCATCCCATTTCTCCAACCTCTGTAGGTCCTCCTGAGTCTCAGCCCTGCCCTCAAGCATATGGACTGATCTTCCCAATCTGGTGTCATCTGCAGGCTTGATGAGGGTGCACTCTATCACCTCTTCCTGACCATGGATAAAGCTGTTAAACAGGACAGGTCTCAAGATAGACCTCCACAGTAATGCTCTTGTTCACAGCCTCCAGGAGGAATACACCCCATTACCTACTCTCTGAGCCTGATCATCCAACCAGCTTTAACAGCTTTATCCCCTCCAAACCATAACATCCGAACTTGGATACAAGGATATTGTTGGAGACACTGTTGAAAGCTTGCTATAGTCAAAGGAAGTGGCATCTGTTTCTCTCTCCTCATCCACAAATCCAGTCATTTTACCACAGAAAGGAATCAGATTGATCAGGCATGTTAAATCCAAACTTCTTCCCCATCACCTTCTCCTTCAGGTGTTCAGAAATGTTCTTCAGGAGGACATGCTCCATGCCAAGGTCCAAAGTGAGACTGTCACACTTGTTTTCTGTGGGTTGAACTTTTGGTCTTTTTAAAAAATGTGTTTGACATTTGCCCCTTTCAGTTCTTGGAGTCTTCCACCAATCTCCATGACCTTTCAAAGATGACAGAGAGTGGCCTTGAAAGGACATCAGTCAGTTCCCAGCACCACAGATGTAGCCTGTCAGGTTCCATGGACTTGCGTGTGTCAAGTTCTCTCCCTTCATCCATTGCTGTATAAGTTACCCCACAGGTACATTTAAATGAGATACATAAGTATTTTGCAGCTAAGTCATGGCAAGCCTATGATTGTTCAAACCCATGCTCAGACATGTATAATACAGCCAATTTGGGGTGACAGCTTAGCAAAGCAGAACTGGTGTTTTCACTCATTTGACCTGAACTGCAAAAAAAAGCACCAAGCTGTTGAGAAAACCACCAGTGTAATCTGCACAGCAGCTTTGCTTGACATAAACCAGACATGTGATGATTAAAACAGTGAAAAGGAAGAGGCTAGTGAGGCTGTGATCAAAAGAAACCGCCTATCTCTTCCTCTCTGCAGCCTCCAAGAGCACCTTTGGTACTTGGGCTATGTTCAAGATAAGCCAGAGAGCGGTGAGCAGCAGAAAGGCAGCTTGCTGTGAGTAAGGCTGATGTGCTGCAGAGAGTAAATGGATAGAGAAGTGCACTAAGGCTACAGATGCCAGGCACAGACTCTGTTAGGCTGACGTAGAACGTGTAAAGCTGCTGTAGAAGGGGAAAGTGCTTATCAGCTCTGCTCCAGGGCTCAGAGGGCAACTTTTCAGGTGGTGGTAAGATCTGGGAAACTGAGCAGACGTGCAAGCTGTTGGTGGCTTTAGCGTACGCTTTCCTCAATGTGTTTTTACCTAACATAAAGTCCTAGGCTAAGACTGTGTGGGCATAACATAACATAACTCAAAACCAGGCAGCAGTGCTGCAGCTGCTGAGTTGCTGTTACATCTGCAGGGCAGGTCCCAGGGAGCTGCCCTGAAATCCAAGTCTATGGCTTTGCTTTGGGAGGAGGGGGATTTTTGCTTATGGGAGACATTGAAGGGTGACCGTTGACCTCCAACCAACCAAACACGCCCAAACATTTCTGTTTCTATTGCCATGTGTTGTATTTGCTCTGCTTTCTGTGAACCCAAAGGAGTAATGAGGAGGTGGAAAAAGCTGATTTAGAGTTGCCTGACAGACATAAGAGCAATTACCAGAACCCATCAAGGCTTTTCTCAGCTGCGGAAAGCATGAAGCATGTATTTTGAGAATGTGCCACAGGCAGACAGGGTCCTGCTTTGTGTTATGTTGTGAATAAATAGTGCCTGGCCGTGTCAGGGGTTTATGCAGGGGTTTCAGGATCTGCTGAGGATCTGTCATTGAAGAGTTTCTTTTACTTCTCTGAACTGCATAACAACTTAAATAAAGCATGCTCTCTGCAGAATGCAGTTTTACTGTGCCATAATAGGAATCAGAGCAGGACAAAACAATTAAAGCTTGAAAAAGAACAGGCAAGATGGAGGCCGTGTGAGGGATGGATCAAAACAGTCCTGTTTTCATACTGTGGGGATGTAAGGCTGCTTGTTGATGCCCAAAGGGCAAGGATACAAGCTTTGAGAACATAGGGTTATCGATGCCGTGCTGGGCAGTGTTGACATATCTCATATACCAAGCATAGAAAATCCACAACTGGTCCATGCTCTCCAGAAACAAGGCTTTTGTCTCAAAAATTTCCCTCAGCAAATGTCTCTGTCCCCCTGACTGTGACAAGCCCAGCAGCGCAGCATGGTCTGGGACCCAGCACATCTGGTGTCTGTGGGCTTCTGTCTGCCATGTGGGCTTGCACATGACTGGAGCATCTTCTGAGCAGATTCAAACCATCTCCTTTCTAACTTTTTTTTTTTTCCTCCATTCTCAGGATCAGGTTTTCTTTTGAGGAGTACTCATCAAAAGCAGACCACTCCAAGTCATTTTTAAATCAGATTATTTTGGTTCAACAGCTCAGGGAAAAAGAGCTTCCTTCCACCTTTTCCTTGTCAATCTGGGTAGATGTTACAAGACCCAGTAGGTGCCCATGTCTTGCCCTAATAATACAGAGGCAGGAGGCAGGGGTGTGCATTTAGACCTAAGGGCTCAGCAGTGTTTCTAGGAGCCCCCCTTTGGAGGGTGGACTCACCTGCCAGCCTCTCCACTGCAGTAAGACCACCAACACTTCCTGCGTGTGGAAGTTGTCTTATCTTGACAGCAGAAATAAAGCTGCTCTTCCTAGAAATGTACAAATCACAGAATCACACTTGCTCGCTGTTACTGCTGAAGTTATGCCAGAGAACAAAAGAGACACCTGGGCCAAGATAAATCAACGCTGAAAACAGAGAAGGGTATTATTTGCCAGCAAGGTTGGTGAGCCAGTTGAAAGCCAAGAGCCCTGAGCCAACACATGCCATTTCTACCCTTCCCACTGCTGCCAAATGACTTGCTTAAGATGTGGATTACAGGTTGAGAAGCAGAAATAATGTGATCTTGATATTGTAATAGATTTATAGAGAATTCTATCTGCAGAAGTATGTAAACTGAACACATGGTTTCAGGATTGCTTAGAGGCATCTTTGGATATTCTCCATGCTTTAGATGCTCAGTGTGTCGTGATATGTTTTTACTTTGACTGAAATTTGCATTGTCTTTTGTTTCTATTTTTGTTTCCGTTTTGTTTAGTTTCTGTTGGAAAAAAAAAAAAATCTTTGGAATTCATTGCTGGTTTCTGAACACTGTCTTTCAGCTGAAAGGTTTGTTCCTGAGAGACAGTGGCTAAAGCCTGTGAGCTTCTGTCTGATTAGATGCTGTTTTAGTGAATCAGAAGTATAAATACAGCTCTGTAGCCAGACCAGGAAGAAATACTGCTGGTCTATCTTCACTTACAGGAGTATTGAATGAGGAACCACCAAATAATTTGTGGAAAAACATGATCAGAAACATATTTTGTTATTTTTGCAATGTTTGTTGCCCAAAAAGCTGTCATTCACCTTGCTTGAATAATATTTTTATTTTTAAGCCTTGCATAGTAACATGTGTGATCTCCATCAGCTGACAAGTACAGGACACTAGTTCTGCAGGAACATGGTGAATACTTGGGATGGACTGATGTACTCTGCGACTGTGTGAATGTGGCCACAGTTCCCACTGATGCACTTTGCTGAGATACAAGAGGATGTCACTGAACCTCTTGTAATATACCACAAAGGCTGCCCATTCCTGCCCTGAATCCCAGCATCAAGCCTGAAAAAGGGCCCAGTTCTTTTCTTGGCTTCTCCCTTTCCCCCAGCAGTGCTGCTGTATCATCCCCTTCACCAGCATTGCTGTTTCCCTGCCAGATCCCTTTTTTGACCATTATTCCTTCCAACCAAACAGCAACGTCCAGCCCTCTGGCAGTGCCCACAGCACTCCCTTCCCTGGCAATCTGAGCTGAGCTGGGATATTTCCTTCTCTAGGAAGCAACTCAAGGTTAACCTGAGCCTTTTTTATTTTTAGGTGAGACTTTAACTGACTGGGAATCTGTGCACTGGGAATGGTATCAGGAGGAGAGGTCTTTCCGAAGCATATGGGAAATATTAAGGTGGAAGAGACACTGGTTGCTGGAATGCCCCTTTACAGACTTTTCTCTCTCTCCTCTGGTTAGAGACCAGAGAGCCCTTTCTTATCCCTGAAGTTAGTTTTTATAAATAATTCCCTTTTTAGGTCTGGGGCAGCATTCAAAAAATTCAAGCAGAGCAGCCAGTGCCGCAGAGCTAAGTCATGGCAGCGTTGCTGTGGTGGTGGTACCGACACCAACCCTGCAGGGTGACTGGTGCCAGAGCAGCTGAGTGACACTGCAGTTCCTCCTCTGGAAGTGGCTCTGTGTCAGGAGGTTTTCTGGCACCGCTGAAAGCAAGGCAAGAGGCAGCAAGCTTTGTCAGTAGGACTTCAGGGATGTCAGTCTGGCCTTTGGAGTTGTAATCCCTTATAAAGATTATAACTGCTTCAACTGGGGGTATGAGCTTTTCTGTTTGTTTGGGGTTTTCTTTCACAGAGGCATCATACCAGGAAAAGCCACAAATATTTTAGTGTAAACATGCTCACATTATTACGGTTTATTTGCTTCCCCAAATGGAAATGCAGCATTTGCATATTACCTTCATTTTCTGTTCAATAACAAACAAGAAGTACTAAGGACATTCACCACTGCTGTGGCCACAGGGGCCAGGCTCAGTCTTAAAGTTTTGGTAATGAAAAGGTGTCTTCTGTGATTTCTTTATTTTGGCTGAAAGATTGCTGGTGTGACACTCCCAGAGCATTTGCTGGAGTATCTTCTCCCAGTAGTAACTGCACAAGCTGTGGTTATGTTGACAAATGTTTCTACCATAGCCTGTAATGAAAAGTCCTTATAAAATTCATTGCAAATGTCCCCCCTGATTTTAAGAGATGTTTGATGGAGTCACGGATGACTGGGAAGTTTCTACTTACAGTACGAGGTTTCCTCACCCTGCTGTAGACCTTGCTATGTGAAGGAAGGTGAATCTTACCTCAAAGATGCCTATTTCTCTTGGCTGCTGCCAAAGGAAGCTCAGAGTGACTGGCTCAAATATCCACATTGCTGTGGGAGGCCTGGAGATTGGGTCAGATGAACCTCACGGGAAATCAGCATCGAATTTCAGATAAACAACGTCAGGCAAGCAGATACACAGACTTTGCCTTATCAAGGTTGAGCAGTATTAAAAGACTAGAGTAGAAAAGAAAATAGAAAAGAAAAACAAACAAACAAAAAAAGCTCATTTAATTAGGGATTACTGCCTCTGATGGATAGGAACCAGGATATGTAGAACTGGAGATGAAAACGTGGTTTCAGATGGCTCACATATGAGCATGGTTGTGAGTCACCTATTCACAGCTTTTCTTCAGCAACAGCAGCAATAAGGGGAGGTATAAAAATTAATCTGAGTTCTTAGGGAGTAGCCTGTTTGCAAACCACACAAAAGAGCCATAGAATATGGCTATTTAAATCAAATTAAAGTTATAAATTTTGCTGATAATGTAATTGTATTCTCTAGTAATTATATTCATATCTCTATTCTTCCGATTGCTCACTGTGTTGGGGAGAGTAAGTGTTTTAGTGCTTCTGATGAAAGACATGAAGAGTGAGGTGGATAACTATCTTGGAAAAATGAGGTCCTTGGCTTTTTTTTAAATCAATATTGCTACTATTTAATTAGTGGTAAGAAGACAGAGCTCAGTTTACTTGCCCCAGCCACTTTTACTTATCTCTAACAAAAAAGTGAGCTTTTAATACTGCAGAAAAGCTTCTAAAAGGTCTGCTGAAGATGTAATCTAACCCAGCGCAGACACCCTTAGTGCTTCCTGTCTGGAAATGGCACCGTTTGACATTGCTTGTGTATGGAGATGAAGGTGGGGTGATGATGAGATTTTTGCCTAGAAGTCTCAGGCCATGAAAGCTTCTCAGCCCTCAGCTTCATAAACCCTCTTTGTACCCAGATACATGCTGGGTAAAGAGGGCTGTTGTTGGTACAGGTCTTCTTTTAGCACCTGAGAGCCACTACATCATTTTCTTTTTAACCCCAAATGACCACAGTTTGGTTTGCAGTAAATCTGCCATAACTTTTCATTAGACAAAGGTCATCTAAAAAAACAAACCAAGAAAACTCACAAAGAAAAACTTACCCATTTTGAGCCCCCTTATCATCAGTAACACGCTAAAAATTGTTCGCACGTGACCTTTTAAGTGACATTTCTCCAGCCATGTGATAGAACCAATGTCACCCTTGCCTTTATCTGATGCTTTGTGTGCGGCTGTCCAGATCCATCTCTAGTCCCCATTTTGAGGAGGTCAGACCTTGACCTAGGGCCAGTGGGGCTCCTTGTGAAATACGGTTGACACCTTTTGCCCTCTGACAGTTATGGTGGTTTCTATGAAAATAATACTAAAAATAATTTAAGAATCGGCCTTATCTTTATTGTCAAGGGAAGAGTTCACTTTGTGCAGACCTGCCAGGTAGGGCACACACCATTCTCTGATGTTTAATTTTTGTTTTACCTACAGCCACTCTTCGAGTCTCTGGCAGCACTGGAAGAATGCACGAGAGGATTTCAGTGAGCAGCTGAGACAAAAAAAAACCTCACCTTCCTGGTGCTATTTACTTCCTCATCAGAGCTTGGCAGCGTCCCTCTGGTTTTACTTCCATGTTCATGTCTCCTGCATTAATCACTCTGCTTCCCAGCCTGCACAGTGCAACCGGCTCTGCTCAGCACAGACCACCATGCAAGCCTGGCTCTGGTTCCAGTAACTTGCTGAATGTGCCTTCAGCCTGCTTTACTTGTCCTACCATACAACAGAGGCAGAAGGTAGGTCAGGCAGAAAGTGTTTATCTTCCGCTTCAGGGAGGTGAATGTCCCCCTGTCCTCAGCACTGGTGAGACTGCACCTCAAACACTGGGTTCAGTTTTGAGCCCCTCACTCCAAGAAGGACATTGAGGGGCTGGAGGGTGTCCAAAGAAGGACAACAAAGCTGATGAAGGGTCCAGAGCACAAGTCTGGTGAGAGCAGCTGAGAGAACTGGGGTTGTTTAGCCTGGAGAAAAGGAGGCTTAGGGGAGACCTTACTGCTCTCTACAACTACCTGAAAGGTGGCTGGAGCCAGGTGGGGCTTGGTCTATTCTCCCATGTAACGAGTGATAAGGACAAGAGGGAATGGCCTCAAGTTGCCCCAGGGGAGGTTTAGGTTAGATATTAGGAGAAATTTTTTCACAGAAAGGGTTGTCAAGCCTTAGAACAGGCTGTCCAGGGAAGTGGTGGAGTCACTACCCCTGGACATGTTTAACCAGATGATTTTATGATTCTATGATACTCTGAAAAGACATGTAGATGCAGGGCTGAGGGACATGGTTTAGTAGTGACTTGCCAGTACTGGGTTAATGATTGAACTTGCTGATCTTAAAGGTCTCTTCCAACCAAAACGATTCTGTGCTTCTACGATTCCATGCTTTTTCTGTAGACCAGGTGCTTTGAGCAACCAGTCTTGCAGTGACAGACTTGGTCCTTAAATCCCCCTTCCCTAGGCTGCATTTCTGAGACTATCACAGCACCAGAGTGACTTCCTGCCACGTCCCCATTCATTTCTTTCATGAACAAGAACAATGCTTCAACAGAACCTATTTTGTCCATACCAGGACCTTGTTCAGCTGACTGTGTAGTGACCTTGCACTGCTTCTGATAGGAGAGTAGACTGATGCTTATCCTCATCTCCCCAGAGGTGCTGCAGTCTGTAACAGGTACTGCTGACTCTTGAACTGTCTCCCAGACCACCTCTTCCCACCTGGTTTCTATCCCATTCACAAGGATGAGGTTTCTCTTCCGCACCTGGTGATGCTCTGCTTGATATACCACTGATTGATCACCATGAGCATAGTTTGCATGCTTCTGCAGGCCACAGTTATCTGCCCAGGTGGTTATCAGCAGATATGTCTGGTGTCTGTTTTGACTGCCCCAGAGCCTGCTGCTGTCTTCTTCTCACTCATTGTCTGCTTCTGTTTCTCCTGAGGCTTTATCTCCACATACTTGGCCTCCTAGAAAATCCTTGCTGACTCCACCACTTCTCCTTCTCACTTGGATTTATTTTTCTTGTTTTCTGGAAAAGAGGGGTGATACTTGGCTGGAGAGAGACCAGAGGGGACTGAAGGTGGTGCCTTTATGGAGCAGCTGGAAGATAATTCAGTCCTGCACCATGTGCCTTGTCATATATCTGCTGTGTGCCATCACATCCTCACAATGGGGCATTCATGTTAGATTGCTAAACTAGAGGCCATGTGTGTTGTCCCCATGGGGTAGGAACACATCAAATCACAAGCTAGGGCAGAAACCCCTCAAGTTCCTATAGAATATGCATCCAGAATGACCAATTTACTTAAACAATGACCAATTTACTTAAACATGAAGTAATGGGTGGAGTAGAGATGGAACAAAATGAAAAGTCATGATTGGTGGCAGCCTGGCTGCCACTGGCACTTCTGGCCTTAATAGTTGGAGTACACAAACTGATTAAGCATGTATTATTGGGTGACATTGGCTATGGTCTGGTGACATCACAACATGCACTAGATAGAGTTAAATTAGTCTAAAGTAATGTAAACCTGCACTACAAGGGTACTTAATCTGTCTCAACACTTTCTTAAATTGGTTTAGCTTCTGGCTGCAAATTACTAAATTCTAGTGTAATTGCTTTAAGGAAGGGTTCAGTTGGGTTAAGTACATCGCCATTATGTGCTCTTACTGCTTTAATTAGGTCAATTTAAAATCAATTTAGAAAACTTGCTCTAACTGGTTTACCCACTGTAGATCAGAATCTAGATATGGTGAAAGGGCAAAATTATTCATTGAGTCATCAATTCATCATTATTTATGGCCAGATGTCAGCTGGTCTCTTTGACCTGAATTTATGGTTTTGGTAAGCGCAGCTCTGCTGGACATACATGTCTGCCGGGGATGAAATCAGATGAATCTGACAACAGCTTTTCCCACTGTGCTGCCTAAGATTCAAGCCTGCTTGGGTTTGGTCTACTTGTCTCACACTGGAGGTGTTGCTAGCTATGATGGAGTCAGCAGCCTTAACCTTAGCCTGTAACCTTCTGCAATGCCTACACCCAACTGGTCTGCTTCAGGCCTGAGATTTGCTCTGCCAGGCCACTTGTTGAAGCAAGAACCACCCTGCATTGTACGCAGTTTTATTGCCAGCGACCTGATGGCACAGTTGGTAAAGGTCAGACCTGAAGCCAAAAACACCCTAGGGTCCTAAAAAGTGACATAGAGGAAAGCACTTCCAGAACCACCTGCTTCTGCAGCTCTTCCCCAGCACTGCACTGGGACACTGGTGGATTCAGAGACAAGGAGGACTAACTCCACTCCATGTTCAGCACTCCACTGCCAAGGATAACCCAGTGCATGAACCACAAAACATAAATTGGAAGAATGATAGAAGATCAGGCTGAAGCCCTGAGAGAGATATTCTGTTCCACCTTCTGTCAAGCCAGGACTGACTACAGCAAGAAGCAGGGGTGGCTGGCTAGTGCTAAACCTTCCAGAAAGGAGATTAAAATGTTGGGGAGGAGAAGCTGTGAGGACCACTGGGCAAGAACTCTGGGGCTCTTGTCCCACAACACAGAAGTTTAGACAAGGAGTTCTGGAAAATAACAGGATGCACTGAACCCCAGGACAAGGTAAAACCATGACAGGCATCAAGGGGAAGGCTCAGAAAACCAAGAAAGCCTCGTGGCTGGCTACAAGGGTCTGTAACATAGTGGCATGCCCCAGAGTCAGAAGGGGAGACCAAGGCAGGGTGTCACAGCACAGAGACACAGAGACATTCTTCTGAAAACTCACCTTCCCTCACAGCTGTAGTGAAAGCAAGTGAGCAAAGATTTCCTTGCATTTCAAAACTGCCCACGTCATGGGGCAAGAGGTAGGAACTGATTTTGGTTTGGACAGGGTATGGTGGGAGCAACTCCCTGGCACCACTGTAGTGGAGGTAAACACTGTTATAAACTGGAAATCCTTGTTAGCATGTATTGGGCATGTTGGTATCACCTGGAACCAGCCAACCATGCCAGTATCAAGCGGTTGTAAAACACAAACATAAAACTGGCCTGGTATCCCTTAACTACTGGTTCGAATAACCACATGCAGCAGGCCCAGGGGGTTGTTCTGGCAACCCCATAAAAGCATCTATGCTAGGTCAAGTAAAAAATCTCCCTAGCTCAGTATAACTCTCCAACAGTGCCATTAAAAAAAAAAAAAAAAAAAGGAGGGTTGATGTTGTTCCTTTTTCTCTTGTTTCTCAGGTCTTGGCATTAAGCAGTGTAAAGATTTCCTGAAGCAGGGGCTGTAACACAGGCCAGCAGGCCCCAGAGCTGCCAAGGAACCTCTCCTCTATCAACTGGCCTAACCTCTTCTGAAACGTTTTTAGACTTTCCTTCTCTAAGAGATCTCACGGCAAAGAGTCCCACAGTTTAATGACTGCTGGGCATGAAACAATTTCCTTTCCTGCAGTTGAAAAGGTGTTTCCTGACAACATCCTCTGAAGGCAAAGCATGGGCTGCCTGGGCAGGAGCCACGGCGTTGCCGTGGGGGTGGAGGATGATCAAAGGGCAAAGATCGAGTAGCATGTTCTCAGCATCCATTTAAAAAAACAAACCTGGGTAGAAAAGGACATGGAATTGGGGAGTTCATTCATCTGGCACACCGGGAGGTTGAGAGGCAGCAGGGGAAGGGGGAGGTCGCTGCCATGGTGCACCCGTCCCTCTCTGGATGGGAATTTCACATCAACACTGGATTTAAGAGAGGGAACCAGAATTTCCCCAGACAGACTTTGTGTGATTTTTAAGGTGTGTGTTTCTCCACTGGAAGCAGGTAGACTGGAGAAGGAGTCTTGCCTAATGGTTAGTCAATAATTAATTTATTTAACCCAGAACAGAGGTGGATTTGAATTCTCAGCCAAATAAGTGTTTGGGAAAAATACTTCTGTGTGATTCTTATCTCTCTTGGTGGTTGGATTGGCTTGTTCTCCACTCCCAGCTGCAACATTTAAATCTCTCCATAAATCATATTTCCCGTAACTTTCCATCATGGGGATGTGTCTTTTCCAACTCAAGGCTCTGGTTTTTCATCCTTAGAAGAGCCAGAAAAGCTGCAGCATTAGTATCTCCAAGGAAGTCCCTGCTCTGCCTGTTTGTCAAGCTGGATGTAAAGACAACCATATGTGCAGTGGTGTGGGGACATCAGCCTCGGTTGCTTCACATCTGCTCTTTCACAGCCTTGCAAAGACACCACAAATGTAGCCACAGTGTCAAAGCAATTCCGCTCGCAGGAGTGAAGGCAAATTTCAAGGAGATTATTTGCATGAGTAGTTATTCTTGCTCTGCAAAGAAATGGCCGCAGTTAACTTCGTCATTGCTGGGTGGACTGATTTTATTTATTTGTATTTATATGCATAATTTTATGCACACTCACAGCTGCAGTTTGTTTAAATCTGGATCGATGGGGCTCAACACTCCTATTCTGATTTGCATACCAGAACTATTATTTGCATCTCAATCTTCATGAAAAGTTGAACTGATGCATCAAAAAATATGTATATTGTCATGCATAAATATCATGCAAGGTCCAGAGGATGGCCTGCATTAAGCCAGTATTAAAACTTCATCACTACTTTAAAGCCTTTAATCTTCAAAAACAGCCTCTGCAAGCCCTGACCTGGCCCTCAGCCCTGGCACATTTTAGGTCCAAGAAGTGATTTCAGCCAGCTCTGATAAAGGGGTAGAAAGACTCAGGTCTTGGGGGTTTTCATTCATGAAAAGCAGCTCAGGCCAAATCAGCAGCAGGTGAACCAGCTGCACAGGGGTACCAGGGTTGAGGGACATTGGGAATTCAGGACACCTCAGTCAGGGTTCTCCAGACGTTGCTTTCCCCTCTCTGGCCAAAGCTATGAAGAACAATGACAGAATTGTGTTCATCACCATCCCTCCCTAATATTTCCAAAGTAAATCCCATGTCTTGATTTTTTCTGGACAATAAAATATCACCTCAGGGTCTGGCATTTTTTTACGGTAATTAGTTATTAAATCTCTCACCTCACACTGGGGTACAAAGTCCTGGCCACCTCTGAGAGCTGAGCGGATCCAGTGCTCTCTCAGCAAGTACAAGGGAGAGTGGAAAGGGTGGCCATTGACCTTCGCCCCCAGTAGTGTACCCCAGAGCTCATGTCTGGGGTCCATGACAGCATTTGCCATTCAGATCTACACTGGGAGATTTTCCAGCAGGAAATAAAAGCAGCCATACCTGAGAAAGGCACCTTCCTGGCAGCTCCCACCCAGCCAGAAGCCAGGAGGGTGGTGAACAAGGTGGAGGGGCTTGGGAAGGCAATGGATAACTGGACCTCTTGACTGTTTTGAAACTGTCAGCAGTTTGATGGTCACAAAAGTGGCCTAGGACATGGTCTAGCTCTGATACACACATGGCTACAACCCAGCTTAATGATTTGATTTTTTTTTTTTTTTTTTTTTTTTTTTTTTTTTTTGAAGGCCTATGGTATCTCAGGAATAGATTTCCATTGTTCCATTAAAAAGAAATCCATGGATTTGCTTAGTAGAAATGTGGATCATTAATTCTTTCCTACTACTCATTCACTGCTGTCTTTTTCCATCTTCCAAGATCTTTACTACTAAATTAATGAGGTGTCTCCTTATTTTTAGTAATAGCAATCCTAGGTATCCATAATCTAAGGCTACCCAATCCTGTAAGATTTCTTAAAGATAGTTTACTTTGGTTTACTTTGGTTTCTGCCTTTAAATGATCTGAGTTCATATGCTGAAGTCCTTAACAGTAACCATCACAGTAAGAAGCTTCCTCTTTCAAAAAGGAAAACAAATAGTTTTAAGGAATTAAACCTCTGAAAGGATGTACCTGTCACCACATGACATAGTAATCAAACCTCCATAATTAAAGAGGAAATGGTTAGTGACCTGCTACACCACTTAGACTCACACAAGTCTATGGGGATGGGTGGGTTACACCCAAGAGTGCCGAGGGAGCTGATGAAGTGTTCACCAAACCACTTTCCACCATTTATCAGCAGTCTGGGCTGACCAGGGAGGTTTCAGTGGACTGGAGGTTAGCAAATGTGACACCCATCTACAAGAAGGGCTAGAAGGAGGATCTGGAGAACCTCAGACCTGTCAGTCTGACCTCAGTGCCAGAGAAGGTCATGGAGCAGATCATCTTGAGTGCTATCACACATATGGGACAAACAAGGGTTCAGGCCCAGTTAGCATGGGTTCATGGAAGGCAGGTCCTGCTTGACTAACCTGATCTCCTTCTGTGACCAGGTGACCTGCCTAGTGGATGAGAGAAAGGCTGTGGATGTTGTCTACCTGGACTTCCATAAAGCCTTTGACACCATCTCCCACAGAATTGTCCTGGAGAAACAGGCTGCTCATGGCTTGGATGGGTGCATGCTCTGCTGGGTAAAGCACTGGCTGGCCAGCCAGGCCCAGAGAGGGGTGGTGAATGGAGCTAAATCCAGTTGACAGCTGGTCACAAGTGGTGTTCCCCAGGGCTCAGTACTGGGGCCATTCCTGTTTAACATCTTTATCAGTTATCTTGATGCGGAGATAGAATGGACCCTCAGTAAGTTTGCAGATGGCACCAAGGTGGGCAGAAGGTATTGATCTGTTTGAGGGTAGGAAGGCCCTGCAGAGGGACTTGGACAGGCTGAATCGATGGGCCAAGGCCAATTGTATGAACTACAAGGCCAAGTGCTTTGTCCTGCACTTGAGTCACAACTCCAGGCAATGATACCAGATCAGAGAATCACAGAATGGTTTAGGTTGGAAGGGACCCTTCAAGGTCATCTAGTCCAACCCCCCTGCAGGGAGCAGGGACATCATACAAACAGGCTGTACTTCCTTTGCTGCCAGACACTGGGAGTAACTGTGATGTCACAGGGCTGCCTTAGCTGTGGAGATCCCCTTGGGGAAGGAAACATCCTGTTTGGAGCTCATGGGCTTGTGGAAATGCTTTGTCGGCAAGTAAAGCCACACAGCTCATATCCTTATCCAAATTCTTCCTGGTGTAATCAAAGAGGTGCTGGAAATATGCACTGGCTCACACTTGAGCACAGCATTGTACTGACAGGAAAACCCCAAACCTCCAAAATATTGTCTCTGGATTATCTCCAGCCATCAATCTTCACACCTACAGTGTGCAGCCATCCCCAAGTCCCTCAGATGGAGGATGTGAAGTGGTGCCAGGGCTGCCCACAACCACCCATGTCCTTACACACTTCTGAACAAAGAGTAGTCAGTGGGTGCTGAGCATAGTCTGGCAAGGCACAGAACCTGGCCACAGCTTGGCAGAGGTTTGGTGACCTGTGCTGTGCCACACAAGAGCTCTTCAGGGCCACCCTACAATAGCACAGCCAAAACCAGCACCCAGGTTTCTCCTCAGACAGCACTAGGCAAAACCATGCACCTCTACAGCTTGTCCACATCAGCCCTGAAGGAACTTCCCAACATGTGCCACCATCTCAGCAATTCATCTGCTAGGGCCCACTCCCCAAAGTACCACAGCAGAGAAGGAAACCAAAGGTGAACAGGGAGCTTTTAGCACCTGCTGAACTTTGAACAGCCAGCCAGCAAATGTGCTTTGATCCTCACTGCATTTCAAATGAGACTTGACACTTGCGTGCCAGTACAGGAGCCAACACCACCATGCTCAGTGTGTGTCTGGCTGAAAAGCATTGAAAACCCTTTTACTAAACCATGTGCAAAATCACAGAATGTTGAGGGTTGGAAGGGACCTCTGAAGATCGTTGAGTCCAACCCCCCTGCCAGAGCAGGGCAAAACTAGGGCAGATCACTCAGAAATGCATCCAGACAGGTCTTGAAAGTGTCCAGAGAAGGAGAATCCACAACCTCTCTGGGGAGTCCGTTCCAGTGTCTGTAACCCACTCTGTAACCTCATGTTGAGGTGGAACTTCCTGTACTCCAGCTTGAATCCATTGCCCCTTGTCCTATCACAAGTGAAAAGAGGTTGTCCCTGCCTTCTTGACACCCAGCCCTTATGGGTTTATAGACATGAATTAGATTGCCACAGACATTAATTAGATGGTTAGGGCTCATGGTAGCAGTTGGTCCTATTCTTTGCAGAATGCTTGGGCTTGGGCACTGCTGCTTCGCATAGCAAGAGGTTTCTGAGCTGGCATGAGAGCAGGAACAAAACATCTGCAGAATGCACAGGGAGCTAAAAAAGCCCTGGGCTGGGGAAGACCGTGCCCTCTGGATTGATGGGGACGGGGATGAATTTGCTGCAAGTGATCTAGCAGAACATATTGGGTCCATCTCAGGGATATTCCAGGCTGGTTCTGGGAAGCCTTGCCCCTAGGGACATTTACCATGTCCACATGCTCACAATGCAGTACAGCCCACCCAGGAAAGCATCAGCTGTAGCAGCAGCCTGTCTCCTAATCACCACCCAGGTCCTATAAACAAGTCCAAAATAAGTGCTTTTGCCATGGGGTTTGTTTTCTGGAGGTAGGTGCTTTCTTCCAGGGGTCTTTCCACACCACATAGGAGTCATCAGCTAAAGCTGAGAAAAGATAGAGAAGTCATTTAAGCCAACATCTTGCAAGGTGACACAAAGTCAAGCTTTCAGTTATACAGCAATGGGTGTAGATAGGGCTGGTGGGTCTGCTAGAAATCTAAGCTGGTGACTGATGAAATCTAAAAATATTCCCCGGTCCTCTCCCTCAGGCGCTTGGTTGCTTCCTGGGTATTTTGCTTTTTGAAAGGTTTAGTGTGAGGAGTAATTGCCTGTAAAATACTAAGGAGACAAAGTGTAATTGATGCCTGGGAATTGAGTTAAACCTCTTTGGTGCATCATCACACCTCTCTCTCCCAGAAGGGGATTATCTGGCAGATGGAACTGCATTCGGATGGGCTGCGTGCTTCCCAAACACACTGCTTTTCTCATCAGAGCAGAGCAGAGCAGAAAATGATTGCAGTCTGCAAGATACTAATGCATGTGGTGCCAAAAAAATGCCCGAGTCCTCTGCCACGCTCCCAAGGTTTGCAGAAATACCATCAGGCATCCTGCAGGCTTTCTGAGCGGACACAAAATTGAATGGCAAATGCAAAGAGACAGGAGGACCCAGACCTTGGATCCATCGTCTTGGGGTCTGGGTGTTTTTTTCACGATTCCCTGTGGACAGAAGGTAGGAAGGTGGACCAGAAACCCTTATGTTAAAAAGCTTCTGCACTAGAAAATACTCTCTCTTACTTGGACCAGCACAGCAGAGGACTTGTGCATGATGAAAACATAAAAGTTTATGGTATCTTCTGCATTTAACAGGACAATATAATAAGTACAGTTTGGACAGGCTGCTTCCTAACTATGCTAAGAAAAGAAAAAAAAAAGGATGACTGTGGTTTACAGGTTGCTAAACCAAGGACTGACTCAAAAGTGCCAGCAAGCTCTGCATGGGGCTTTCAGAGTTAATAAAAATAACACCACATGTCTTTGAGGTGATCAGAATTGAAGCAAAAATGGACAGCAAGTGCAGTCAGGAGCAGGTTTATGAACCTTTATTTAGGAGCAGTGGCTTCTGCTGGCAAACCTCACAGGGTGCTCTGAAGTTCCCATATTAAAGGATCAGCTTCATTGCCAGTGAAGGCCCCCCTTGCCAATGCATGGCAGAGTGATGTGATTTGTCTGAGATCATGAGACATCTGCATTTGAGCTGGGAACAGAGCCCAGATCTTGTGAGCATTAAAAACATTTGCCTTAACCACACAGCTTTTCCCTTTCACTTAGTAGAAGCTTTGAGCTGCTCCAGCTTCATTGCATTAAATCAACCTGTAACAAGCCCAGAGTGGAACAGGTTGCCCAGAGAGGTGGTTGATTCCCCATCCCTGGAAACATTCCAAGTCAGGTTGGACAGGGCTCTAAGTAACCTGATCTAGCTGAAGATGTCCCTGCTCCATGCAGGGGGGGTGGGACTAGATGACCTTTAAAGGTCACTTCCAACCCAAACCATTCTATGGAAGTGAAGGGAGATGCTCTGTCCTGACCTGATGCTATGGCCCTGATGAGGTGGTGCCAGGTCTTCAGCTAACCAGAAGCAGTCTCTAAATAATGTAGCAAGAAAAATAGTGACATTTCTGCTACAGAGCCAGAAAGAAAGACAACAAAAATCATAGCACAAGAACACCCACGAGGGCTTAAGCTCCCCACTGCATTGCCCCTGTGCAATGCAGCCCAGCTGGCTGCTGCAGACTGTGTTGCATTTTCAGGTCATACACAGAGGTAATTAATTCGTGGCTGGCTGGCAGGCAGCTCTGTCACAGCAAAGATGCATAGTTCAGAAGTCTTTTTCCTCTCCAGTGCACATAAGGGTCAACTACTGATGTATTTTTCTGACGTTAGTGGAAAAAGCTTGGTGCTGACACAGTAACCTTCACCTCACCTTGAAGACAGTAGAACCAGCAGACTTGGCTTTAATGGGAGTGGCAGGATTTTACTGGTCCTTTCTCCTCTCTCTCCCCTTGGTACTGCTTAACTCGGTGTGTTTATCCAGGATTTCTCAGCCTGCTGTCCACTGTAAATACACACTGACAGATACCCATCTAAATCTGTACCACTTTCAAACGTATCAGGTCTGACAACTCTTTTTTTTAAGCTGCATGAGGTTTTTCTAGAAAGCCAGAGACATGCTGTAGAGCTGATGCTTTGTGTTTGTCAGGTATGTGCAGGATGTGGCGACTCTCGGAATTTGCTTCTGACTCTGGAAAGTAAAAGATGTGCTGGGAGTGCCTTGGTGGGGGGGTTGGCTCTAGCATGGGATTTCTGACTGATCCTGACAAAGATGGTTTTTATCAATTTGACAGGAGGGACTCACAGTCTCGAGAAAGGCAAGTTGTCTTTTTCAAAACGACTTAAGCTCTAGAAGCTTGCACCCATCACGAGTTTTTCTTACTTAATTGTAGCCAGACATTTTTCAAATGGCTTATCAGACAGTGAATAAACCCCTTCTTATCCACAAGACTCCCCCACTAACTTAAGCAGGATTTAGAAAATCATAGAGTCATAGAATCATAGAATGGTAGGGGTTGGAAGGCACCTCTGGAGATCATCGAGTCCACCCCTGCCAAAGCAGGATAATCTTAAGACAAAAAAATCAGAGAGAACTGCAGATGTTGAAAACTGGCTGGTTTATTTTATTCTGACACAAACTGTTGCACATCTAAAATCACTTCAAACGTGAGTATCATAAATAACTCCACCAAGCAAAAGCTCAGATAAAATCTTTTGGTTGACTGCAAATGAAATGTCAGGTTTTGTTATGCCAGGAGAACTCCTATCTCTTGGTTTGATGTATCAGGCTCTGAGGTTTATTGAGGGGTTTTTTGGTGACCCACTGAGGTGAAAAACTGAAGTCAAATCAACTCTTCAGGACATTTGCTTTCCTCACATTGACATTTCCCTTTTCTCATCTGTGAAACCTTATTTTAAAGCATCAGTTCTTGCACAGACAAAGCAGTACTCTGGAGTCCAAGTCCTGTTGCATACTCCTTACACTGCAGTGAAGAAAGATTTGCTTCCCCAGAACAACTCAGCATTTCCAGGAAGAAAACTCCATCCCGTTTCAAACATTGTCTTTAAAAAATACCCACAAATCCCAGGAGGAGAAAGCATTTGCTTTGCATGGCTTTGTAGGGCTGCGTGGAATGAGGTGCCAGCTGCTGACTTAAATTCACAGCCAGAGAGGCCCTGGGAAATGCAGATCCCTGCACTGTGATGTTGGGGTTTAGCTGCAATGGATGAATCCCAGCCTGGCTTTATGCTCTGTGGATGCATCGTCAGTCATATGCTTCCCGTGCTGGTCTCCCATCCCACTCCCAGAATGAACCAGCAGAGACTCATTCCCTTAAATAGCTTAGAGTGGAAACAGTTTGGGATGACAGATGTTGGCAGAAAAAAAAGAAAAATAAACGAAACAAAAGTCATTTAAGTTCCTTGAATTTGAAGCAAGGGAATTTCCCCAGGCACAATGGAGAAACAACTGGTGTCAGCTCTGGTATTTGTAGCCAAGAAGGGGCAGGGACTTCCTATGCTCACAGGCCACTCAGCTGAGGAAGGGAGGGACTGATTTCAGTATCAACAGAGAGACACACATCCTGGGCAGGGGAGGCATTTGGGCAGAGAGGGCACACCCCACCGCTGCACGGGGAAAAGGCAGCAGCAATTCACACCCACCCCCTGCCTCCCTGGCAGTAGCATGGGGCACGAGATGCTTCTCCTTCCCATAGCAACAGCCACACCAGCAACTTGGGCAAGCCAACAATAAACACAGGGAAGATGAGCAACCCCATGGTGGGCTTTTGGAAAGAATGATCACCACCAAGTAAAGAGAAGGCTCTTGGGAAACTGGGGTGATGGGGTCACAGCGTAGGAATGAAGTCAAGCTGGGCAGAGCTATGTCTGGCTTTGCTGGAGCTTCAGCTGCAAGAGCTGCTTGTGCAAGCTAAAGCAATGCCTACGAAACCTCTGCAAGTGAAGGGTAAATCTGAGAGCCTGCAGTGGCAGTGCCTGGCTTGGTTTCAAGGGGTTAACTCAGCGAGTCAGAACCACTCAGTGGCAAAGATTTGAGTCAACAAGACCACATGGGTCACGGTAAAAGGAATAGATCCTGTCTGTGCTCCCACTATATGCTTTGTGTCACTCATTTGCTGCTGGCCTGGTGAGTTGCAGCACGTGTGTGGGCATTAGCTCCATCTCGTAGAAGGAAGATGAGTTTGTAGTGACCTGGCTGTACCAGACATAACTGAGCAGACCCGCAGCCTGGTGGGTGGAGAAGTGAATGCATAAGCATCTTAAAAGAGCTGTTTCAGCAACAGTCTCCTGCCCAGAGGCCTGGCCTGGCCCCAAAACATGAGGCAAAGTGCGAGAGCTCCTGTCTGAGCTTCAGTTACTGTAAAATTATGTAACATCATTCCAGACCTGATGTTGGGTCAAAGAGGGGCTGAAACAGGCACTCCCTGCTGCTGCCACTCTTGGCACCAGTGTGGGTCCAGCCTCAAACTCCTGTGCAGCCTGAGCTTGGCAAGATGAGGAATTAAGTCTCTGCTGTCCTTCTACTCTTGTAAAAAAATGAGTTCTGCAGCTTTAACCAAAATTGAATACAATCCACGAAGGCGCAGCTGGTTCCCAAGGGAGGCTGAGGTCCTGGTTTGTAGCGTTATCGACATTCACAAGGCTGTTGGGTTTAAAACACATCTCAAATTCTGCATCTTCCAGAAACAATCCAGGCTCCCAGGCAGAGGAAATACAGCGTGACAGAAAGCAGAAGAACCCTGTGCTGAAGTGTTTTACAGAGCATTGATTTTTTTCCAACGTACAGCCCTGGCATTTTTCTGCAGAGCTGTTGTATTGGCAGCATACAATTTGCTCTTCTTGCCCTTTTGGTTTTAATGCCATTAATAATGTATCTCTGTATTTATTGCAGTTTGCATTAATGTTCCACTGTTACTTCTTGATCACTCGTTATTCTCTGTAGTGCCAGGCAAGGCTCCAAAACCCAAACAACAGCAGCAGTGTTACTACAGACCAAGCCACAGCCCCACCAGATTGAAGGCAGCCCCGCCAAGGGGGATCATTTATCTTCCCAGAGCTGGCAGAGCGCGCTGCACCCAGGAAAACAGCAACAGCTGTCCGGCCTCTCCAGCCTCTCCTGCTCCGTCATTGGACCTAAACTTTTCCAGGGCAATTTGGACAGTCAGCTCTTTTGAGGGACCTAAGCCAGAAAACTATAAAACATCATTAACGAGCAGCTTGCTTAATCCTGGCTCTATGGCACTGTCTGTAACCGAAGCAGGACCAGGCTGGCTCTGGCCAACAGCTCAGCGGTGCAGGGCTCCATGGAGGACATGCTAATGATGCCTCCCCTGATCAACCAGGCATTTTAGCTGCCCCTCCACCCTGCAGCCAGCAGAGCTCTGTAGATACCTTGATTTTTCACCCTACAGCACTCTGAGCACCCCGTTATACCCCTGTATACCTCCAGCTCAGCATCCAGGCTTGGTTTGATTACTGGTGTCCACCTCGAGCATCCTCAGGCCTCACCAAAGCCGTACCACACTGCAGAGCAAATCAGAAACAATATAGAAAGGCAACACTGAAGGAGCTGGGTGGTTGCCCCACCTGTGGGTTACAGAGCTCATCCATAACACAGGGCTTCATAACCCTCTTTTGCCCAAGGGATTTACAAACCCCCTCTCCCTTTCACATCACAGAAAAATGCCTTCAATCCTGAGAGAGAGATAGTTGCAATGCTATTTTGAGGCAGGATTTCTCTCTGCTTTTCTGGATGAGGCTGCACAAACACTAGAAGAAAGGTTTCTCTGGTTCTCCAAGACCTAATTTCCCCTCCGTTCCCTTGGGAATGGAGCTGACCTCCTTCCTCCCTCCCTCCCTTACATACCCTACAAACAGCACAGTACTTCCAGCAACAGCAAGGAGTTTCAGAGTGGGAAAGCTGACGTTCCCCTGTCCTGGGCTGGTGGTTAAGGCACTCAAGAGGTGGGTTTAAAGCCCCTCAGGGCACTGCAGAGAGCCCAGAGCAGGTCTCCTGTGGCCTTAGTGGCTACCTTCAACACTGGTCTGATGGGCACAACTGGACATAGTTGACCTCCTCTTCCCTGGGTGTACTTTGAAAGAAGTCACAATAGCTCTCTTTTAGTTATTATTATTATTAATAATATTATGCACTTAGCTACAAAAAAATAAAACTCAAGAGTCTTCAGGGTGAAGCATCATTTGTGTTTCCTTAGCAAGGAAAAGCAAGGACTGCAGATGCACAGTTTCCATTGTTTCCTTCTAACTGAGGTAGTGGGTTGCCAGGTGGCAAGCTGTGTGAGGTGGATCTCATTCTCACCTACGGCACAGGGGTCATCTTCACAACTACAGACCCCAGCCTTCACATCCACCCCAAAGATCAAGACTGTTCACCACCAAAAGCTTCCAAACACTTTTTTGGACGTCAACCCTTATGGTTGATCTTCACAAGTTCTCCTGTTCTGACCTAATACCAGAGAAAGGTTTTGGGTTGATCCACCTGCCACCAGCCAGACCCAGGAGTGTGGTCTGTTCACCACAGCCTGATTTTTTGTGGTGTCCCTGAGATGTCACATGCACTTGTAAATCAAACTCCTCAGCAGATGAGGGAGCTTCCAGATTTCAGTACTTACTGGCAAGCTTCAAGTGGTTTGTCCAAAAAGGCTCCAAATGACTAAAGATCTCTTCAGGCTGTGTTACTGCCACTGCTTGGTTACTGACCTACACAAGCCTAACAACGTGGGAACCAAAGATCTGGCAAAACAAACTTATGCTCCCGGTCTTCTAATGTTTAGCTTTGCTTTTGAGATGAAAGAAGCACTACTTCCTATTTGGATCCACTCTCATTGCCTGATTTAGGACTTCTTTAACAGTAACTGACAAGAACGAGCCTTCTATTACGACTTCTTAAGCTGGAGAGTAGCTCGATTTCCATCTGCTGTGCAAACACCGTTCCCAATGCTCTGAAAGAATTTGCTACCCCTCTACCTTACACGTAAAAAATCTGGGTCAGCAAGAGGGTGTTTTGTACTATACAAGCAGAATAAACCCCACAATGTATGCATGCCCTGCTTGCCAAAGCACGCGTGGCCACAAGATGAGGATCACTGCCTCCCTTTCTGGCTGAGTAACTCTTAAGTTCTTCCGTTACAGCTTTAAAAAAGCCTCTTCCCCCAGCTCTCATACCTGCACGTGGTAACCAGCCCCTTCTGGGAGAGCACAGTCAGAAAAGCTTACAACCTTTAGCTTTCCAGACAGATCATCTGCTATTATTAAGAGAGCTAACATGTAGAAAACAAGCAATTTTGGAAGTGACCTTTTCTTCTCTTGTTCCTCCCATGGCTTCGCAGTCTCAGGGCATCTTGGCACCCTACAGCGCAGCAGGTCATTAAGAGAAGGGTTGATTCCCAGGGGCAAAGCATTAAGAGCATGGCCAGTGCCAGTATTGCATCCGACTTCTAAATCACCTACAAGTGGAAAAGCAGCGCACACACATGATAGGAAATCACCACAAGATTTGACTGGGGTTAGTTTTGCATTGTTTCTGATCATTGTGAAAGTGACGTCAAAGATACCTGGAGACAAACTTGAAAATAATGTGCATTCCAAGTGATTCTGCAGAAGCCAGTCAAAAAAAGCATGAAGAGCTCTCAGGGCCATGTTTTTTCACCACTTCTCACTAGATGAGGGTGGTCTGTCACCAGAAAGAACCAGGAGGCTCTCAGCAGCAGCAAAAAAAAACCAAACCAAATCACACTGAACTGTGATTCAGAGCAGTACTTGGAGAAAAAAAAGAGAAAGGCAGTCCCAGTTATGAATTCCCAGCGATTTAGGTATTTGCAAAGCTCTCTTCTCACACTCCAAGGGGGTTTTCTAGCCACTTCTTCTGGCCTTTCAGTCATTATCTCCCCTCTGTGAAATCACATCTGCCAGCTCTTTGAGATCCTTTATGCCAAAATGGACTCCATGTGGCTATTTAGAGCCCCAGCCATCATTGCAGCCTCCTCCTAGGCTGTGTCTGGGGGGTGCTCATGCTTCCCCAAGAAGTACTGTGCAGAGACAGCCATTGCTGCAAAGAGCTAGAAACTTAAAATGTGGAAGATTTAGCTACATAAAGGTACTTGTCACATGAAAAGAAATGCAAGTTTTCTGACCACAAGAAGCAGGAAGTTTTTTCTACCTCTGTTTTCTGCACACATGTGAATTTTAAGCAAACCACAACTCCTCCTGGCTCAGAAAGGGCAGTTGAGATGATTCCCAAGCCATCCTGCTCACACTACAGATGATAAGTAATTGCTACCTCAGCTGCCTCTCCTTCACAGTCTAAATTAAGTCCTTTTATATGCCAAACTACATACCATTCTCCAGTCATGGAGACACGAACTCTCATCCGAGGTTCTCTCTCTCCCCTACCCCAGGAATAGGAACCTGCTTTGTTTTCCCAAGCACACATGAGGTAAGATCTGAATTGTCATGTTAGGGGCTTTCCTACAGGGTCAGTTCTCTCCATGCAGATGAAAAGTTTTTTTGGATCCTGGCCTGCATCTAAAATTTAAAGACAACTTTAAATTTTGATTGGCTGAGAGAGTTGGGGTGTTCAGCCTGGAGAAGAGAAGCCTCTAGGGAGAACTTTGTGTGGCCTTTCAGTACTTAAAGGGAGCCTAGAATAAAGCTGGGGAGGGACTCTTGATCAGGGGGTGTAGTGATAGGATGAGGGTTAACCATTTTAAGATCAATTAAGATAGATTTAGATTAGAAATTAGGAAGAAATTCTTCACTTTGAAGAAGAAATTGGTCAGACAGTGGAACAGGCTGTCCAGAGAAGTTGTGGATGCCCCATCCCTGGAAGTGTTCAAGGCCAAGTTAGAAGGGGCTTTGAGCAACCTGCTCTAGTGGGAGGTGTCCTGCTCATAGCAGTGGGGTTGGAACGAGATGGTCTTTAAGATCCCTTCCAGCCTAAACCATTCCATAATTCTATGATATGAACACTTAGCTGAATTAGTTATTTAGGTCAAACTCTTCAGAGAACTAAAAGATGTGGCACAGATGCTCTTCATTGCAGGACTCTGAATACCTCCTGGGGATCCTTCTCAGCAAATGGTCTGTAACAGTGCAGAATGCAGCCTGAAATTAAAAAGTCTTTTTGTTACCACATTTGTTCTTTCCCATCTAACCATTCCTGAAACCCTATCCAACTAATTCTTTCCCGGTTGTTCACAGATTGACGTGTTTGTGAGAAATACATAGCAGGTGCTAAGGTTGGAGAAAGACACAAGGAAATCTTTTATGAGGATTTACAAAGTTAAACTGGAGACCTACCAAGCTAATGAATTTTTTAAGCTTCAGCACAAATTGCAGTATGTTTGACACAGTTTTAAAGGGGCTGAGGCATAACAGAGTCCAACAAAATACCCCACAGAGGCTCTTTTACTATCCCAAGCCAGTGTCTCCCACCATCTGAGCTGGTCCCCTTTAGCCAACATCTCCCACCATCTGAGCTGGTCCCATTAGTGCAGCTCTGCTGCAAGTAGGAGTTCCTCAGCTGCCTAAGTGAGCTCTGGCACTCTTCCAGCACCTTAGAGGTCCCACTGAGAATGATCGGGGTTGAAATCTGTAGGAAATCTTGCCTGTACAGTACTGAGCAAACTCCAAAGACTTTTAACTACTTATATGCATTTGGATTAAAATCAAATGTATAAACAAGTCTGATTTCTGAAGAGCAGCTAACAAAAATTGCATAGCTGAGAGCTAACAGTTGTCAGAGCAATGGCTGTTGGCCGCATGACAGAATTCCCTCAGTGACACAGCCACGTAATAGGGCGTTCAGGATATTTTTCTGCAATGTCCTTTATTAAATATTCTCTTTGATGCAGAATATTTAAGCAAAAAAATAGTTAAAAAACTCTGTTTTGGTAATTCTTACAGGAGCCTTTTGCATAGTCACTGTTACAGCAGCTCATATTGCCATTTAAGGAATAAATCTTTATCAAATGTCAGATTTCTCACTGTACAGAGAAACTGTTCCACACAAAGAAGTCATAAGAGCAGGCATTGGAAAATGCCTATAGAAACCATGAAAACTCTGAATTCCAGTCTTTGGCTAATACAGAAATTTAACAGTTGTGTCACAGAGACATAAAATAAATGAAGTAGCAGAACAGGAAAATACATCCTCTAATGTTTACAGAAGTCATGGCAGTGCACAGAAGGACAGGAAAAGAAGAGGACAGGTCTCAATACAATGTTGAAGCTTCAGTACAATGCTGCCCAGCTACATCCATGAGTTCTAAATCCTGTTTCTAACACTGGAAATTGGTCCTGTAACAACTGCATGCCAACTGGCACTACCCACCCAGACAGGATTCTGCCCCACAAAAATCAGACAGCGTAAACAGATTCTGCTTTGACTTCTGCCTGCCCCCACTGTTGCACAGCCTGATTGAGACCCGGAGGGTCTTCCTCATTTTATTCTTTTCTGTGTAAACCAAAAGTTTTATTTTTTACATTAACAAACAGTAAATAAATGTTTCTTCGGATCAAAGGATGGCTCCTATAGGTGCAGGCATTCTCATTCAAGAGATTAGGCTCATCGGGTAGCCAGATTAACAAACCTATTGTCAGAGGAAGATGACTGGGAACACAGTACGTGCCCTTGTTGCATTGCTGTTGAGCACACGTATCTCTGAGGATGAACATTTCAACCAGAATCCTTAAGTTATAACCAAAGCACTATGTAAGGGGTTGCTTGAGGTCAAACAAACCAGTCCCTCCTTTAACAACTTTTCCAACCACTAGGCATGCAGAAGGGGATCGCAGTTCATCATGGGCACCTGCAAGAGAATTCAGACACAATCCCATTAGGATGTTTCCAAAGGTCTCTCAAAGGTCAGCGCTGAGAAGAAAGCATTTGGTTTTACGTGCAACAAGTCACCTAATTCAGCCCTGCCTCGTTTCAGAAAGGCATTGCCACCTACTGTTCAGACTGGTTTGGAGCTGGAGTCCAAAACTCTACCCCTCCTACAACAATTATCTCATCCCAGTCTTTTTCTGCAAGTAATTAGGCTACACATTACTAAACTCCCCCTATTCAGCATGAAAAGACAACACATTCTGAATTCTAAGAGAACAGAGATTTGACCTTCCACTGAACACATTATGCTGATTAAATAGGTTGCTAAAAAAATCCCCAAAACATCAGTGGGGCAAACCCAAAGAGATTCCCTTTTAATTGCTGCCTTTTCTTTTGTTAAAGTGAATCCTTTCGATGGGGATTTTAAATCCTTCTGGCTAGATAAGAAGAGAACTTTTCACTGGAGAGACATTCCATGAATTCCTTTGATTTTGTGGTTACTCACTGTAGCGAAATAGTGTCACAGAAATTTGGAAGCTCTCCAGTTGATATGTCTGGCTTGGACTGTTTTGTTTTCAATGTTTGTATAAACATCCAGGCTGTTTTTCATTCATCCTAACTACAGCAAGCTGGAATTTTGTCCTTAAAGCAGTTAGGAGACTGGAAATAGAGTTATTAAACTTTTGATTAAGTTTGGTTCATCTTTATTCTGCTGAACAAAATGTACTGGGCTTTCCATCACAGAGGATGGGGGGAGGAGCTGCACCATAGCACAGTATATGGCATGTGCTCGAAGCTCTGATCTCAGCTACAGCTGAATAACTAAACTGCTGCTCCTAAATGTCTGTCAGCTGAAGGAAAAAAAAAAACAACCCACACCAAAAAACACACACCAAAAAGAAGCTCCTTTGTTAGATGATTAAGAGTCCTAACTGCCCTGTTCAGGATGTTAACGATGAGTTACTCCTTGAGCAAACAGCCAAAGGGAACCCTCTTGTGCTGCAGTTTGCTCTCTGCACACTAACCCTGCCTGACCAGCAGCCTGTTGGGTCACACCCAGACCCTCTTAGATCAGCTGCACACAGTGCTGACAAGCTGCCTTTTTTCCTTCTTATTGATCAACACCCTGAGCAGGCACCCTTGCAGTAACTCTTTAACCACACAGTCAAGTTGCCAGTTACATTAAAGCAAATCAGATCCAGACTGATGCAATCCACACATTATGACTTTGATTTCCATGGTGAGATCAGTAACTCCCTCCTTGTCATCAGCGTGGCTTTCTGGCCAAGCCACCATGCTCTTCCGCCAGTATGTGCTTAGTGTCTTTATTCATAACATTATCCATAAACATATTAACATTTCACCTGGCAAAAAAATCATCTTATTTCTAAGTCAATATGTGATATAGCATAAATACAGACAGTGTGTGAAATTGTGCACAGAACATCTTCTATTTAATTTCACCCTGAATTGACACTTTCCCTTTCTGATTTTCAGATGAGTTTTAAGTCAACTGTATCTAATACTATTCACTAAAACCCAAACTACTCTCCCAGAAAAGGTGTAAAACAGCATTAACAAATCAGAACTCAGTGATAAAAGTATCTCTGACATCTGTGCAAGGCAGTTTAAGATACATGGTGAAGAGATTGTGTTCAGAGCATTTCCTATTTGCAATAGGCAGCAGCACAGGAGCATCCAAGGAGAGTAACCACTGGCAAGTGACAGAAATCAAGACTATTTGCAAAAGGGAGATGTAATTAGTATCCAAAGCATGAGATTAAGCCAACAGTCTAATGACAGACTTAAAGCACAAGTGTTTCAGATAGAACTCCTACATGCAGATGGCTAGTGCCACTTCAAATGCTCTAAATGACCCATGCTGTCATCCTACATCTCAACACCTTCCAGAGCAGCAACCAGGGGCAGAAAGGACACTCTTGGATACCTCAGATGGCACCAGAAACCTACCATTAGAAAAATGAATCTGAACTTTTGTCTGGCTTTGAGTAAAAAAACAAACAAACAAACAAACAAACAAAAAAACCCCAAACCTACAAGATAGTCAAGTGCTACAAAGCAGAAGAAAACCAGAACCAAAGTAACAACCAGAACCGTTCTCAGAATAAAATTCTCAATAGCAAGGCTAGAGAAGAGATTAAAATCTGGGAGTTATAACAGAGACGTGAAATTAAAGCAGAGATGACAAATTTAATGGTAGAGACAGAAAAAGGCAGATTTAGTAGTCTGTTAAAAGGCTTTGCTATAGCAAATCTGACCAACCTTAAGGTTTATTATAAAAATGCCTAATTCATAAAGAAAGGAGCCGCAGACCCCACAAATTACATGTGGGAGCTGACTTCATTTAAGCTGACAGAATTTTATTAAAAACATCTGGAACGTTTTCCTAAGCAAGGGCTTAATTAAAATTTTAGCCTCTGGCATTTTTTCCTAACGCAATTATACATTACTCATAATAGTGGAAAGTTAGGATGAAAACAAAGCACATGTGAAATGCTGCAGTAATCCGTTTCAAAGTAAACCATTTACCCATCATTGTTGCTTCTTTCAAGAATTTGTAGCTGGTTTCAAATGTCATCTGTTGCAGAGGGGAGGAGTTGGACTGAATTCCAAAACGATTCAGCGGTTTATAAAACCCTTCGAAACACATGTAATCTGCCACAAGTGAAAGGTGCCGAGGGTCTACCACAATCCCTAAGAACAGAAGAAGGAGTAATCGTCAGAGCATGAGGGCTAAGGTTGGTTGGTTTTGGGCTTTTAAATAAATTTGGTCTAAATTAAACCCCCTGAATGTAATCAACATGGCAAACATCTCTATTAACATTCTTCTGGTAGCTGCACCTCATTGTGTGTAGCTGGTTTACCGGCTCCCCTCAAATATCCAAGAGAGGCCGATCTCACTATAATAGGAAATGCCTCTCCAGGGATGGATGCTAAAATGTCAAAGTATGCTGCAAGGCAGCAGAGTTTCTCTACATAAAATCAGTAAGGTCTGTATCAGTTTTGTTTACACACAAGGGGAGCACACATCCACCCATTTGTGACAGGACAGAGCTCTAGCCCCTCACCTGGTGGCCTGCGTTGGCAAGGTCAGAAAGGTTCTGGTATTTTCTGTGCATGATATTAGGCATCCACAGAAAACCCTGTTAAGTTATAAAAAAAATAGCACTTATTTTTAAATAAAGCCTGTGGAGTCTGTGTAATGGGGGATCATTAACTCTTCTGTCAACATTTACCTAGCAGTTCTTGACCAAATTGAAGGTCAGACCACTCTGAACTGCCAGTGGGCAAATCTGTTTGATATAACTGGTTGCTAATATTCTCACTGTATTAATCTTCCCTCTTTTCAGTAGTTTAATTCATAAGAAGACTTAGCTCACTGAAAGCAAATTCAATGTGCCTTATTTCAGCAGCCTGTGAAGTCAGGCACCTTTCCTTAGCTAGTTGCCTGGACTCTCCGCATGATCTATGCGGAGAAGAACAATCAGACAATGCAGTGCAGCTATTTTAGGAAAGTTATAAAACCCCTCAGCTACAACTGGAGTCTAGACTCATAGAATGTCTTTGGTTGGAAGAGACCTTCAAGATCATCTAGTCCAACCTTCAACCCAACACTGCAAGCTCACCACTAAGCCATATCCCTATGCACCAGGTCCATGGGCCATTTAAATGCCTCCAGGGATGGTGATTCCATGACTGCCCTGGGCAGACCATTCCAATGTTTGATAACCTTCTCAGTGAAGAAATGTTTCCTGAAGTCCAGCCTAAACCTCCCCTGGTCCTGTCACACGTCACCAGGGAGAAGAGGCTGTCTCCCTCCTCGTTCCAACCTCCTTTCAGGTAGTTGTAGAGTGCGAGAAGGTCACCTGTTGGCCTCCTCCAGACTAAACAACCCCAGCTCCCTCAGCTGCTCCTCACAGGACTTGTGCTCTGGGCCCTTCATGAGCCTCGTTGCCCTTTTCTGGACATGCTCCAGCACCATAGTGTCCTTCTTATAGTGAGGGGCCCAGAACTGAATGCAATATTCAAGGTGTGGCCTCACCAGTGCCAAGTACAGCGAGACAATCACCTCCTATTCCTGATGGCCACAGTGTTTCTAATACAAGCCAAGATACCATTGGCCTTCTTGGCCACCTGCACACACTGCTGACTCATATTTAGTATCAATCAATACCCTCAGGTCCTTTTCCAACTTGCAGCTTTCCAACCACACCTCCCCAGGTCTGTAGCTTGCCATGGGGTTGTTATGACTCAAGTGCAGGACCTGGTACTTGGCCTTGTTGAACCCCATGCAATTAACCTCGGCCCACTGATCTAACCTGTCCAGGTCCTGCTGTAAAGCTTCCCTAGCCTCTAGCAGATTGACACACCCACCTAACTCGGTGTCATCTGCAAATTTCCTGAGGGTACACTCAATCCTCTCATCCAGATCATTAATAAAGATATTGAAGAGAAAAGGCCCCAGTGCTGAACCCTGGAGAACACCACTCGTGACCAGCCAGAGTTAGCTCCATTCACTACCACTCTTCTGGCTTGGCCACCCAGACAGTTTTTTATCCAGTGCATCATGTATTTATCCAAGCCTTACACCTCAGTTTCTGAAGGAGAATGCTGTGGGAGACAGTGTCAAAGGCTTTACTAAAGTCCAGGCAGACAATGTCCACAGCTCTTCCCTCATCCACTAGGCAGGTCGCCGGAGATCAAGCTAGTCAGGCAGGACCTGTCTTTTGTAAACCCACGCTGACTGGGCCTGATCACCCGGTTGTCTTGTATGTGCCATGTGACAGCACTCAAGATGACCGGCTCCATGTCCTTCCCTGGCAACGAGGTCAGACTGACAGGTCTGTAGTTCCCAGGATCATCCTTTCGGACCTTCTTGTAGATGGGTGTCACATTTGCTAGATTCCAGTCAACTGGGACCTCTCCACTTAGCCAGGACTGTTGATAACGGATAGTGTGGAGTGAGGCAAAATTAATCCCATCCTCAGGGCCACTTCACAAGTCTAAAAGTTAGCAGCCTCAGCTGTCAAGAGCTAATTCCTCTGGACTTTCCAGATTGGAAAAAATAAATATACCAGGATAGAAAAGCTCCATGAAGGGGGGTAAATTCAACCTTGTCTAGTGAATTTTCTATTGATTAAATGGAACAATTAATTAATGAAGTCTTCACAGAAGGCACTATGATTAAAACGATGAAAAGGTGCAACTTAAAAATACACACATAAATGAAAAGATCATGAAAAACCATAACTTTGTAAGCACTGTGGCTGGCTTTCCCCATCTTAATGAAGACTATCTTTAAAAACACAAAGAACTCTTACCGTATACAGCAAATACATCTTTTATCTCCTTTATAATCGCCCTCAGGGCAGACTCAATTCCATAATTCTTAGCCATGGCATGAATATCATTGGAATAAAGTCTGTTCAGGTCCAAAATCTGAAAACAAAAACCCCCACAGATACAAGTTAGAACAGTAGTTACTCTGTATTTCCAAAGAACTTCAACTAAGCTACATTTTTTTTTTTCCCTCCAGTTTTCATTAACTTAAGCAGCATCAACAGTTACAGAACAACTGAGGCAGCAACTCAAGAGAGAAATGCCGACAAAAACGATTCTGGGGATTTATGCTTAAGCTAGTGATCACAGCATGATATACATGAGTAAGGGTACAGGAATCAAAACTCACCATAAGAGAAAATGATCTGAAATTATGAAAAAACAAACTAACAAACCACTCCAAGAAGCAGAGGAACGTGTTAAAAGTCTTCCAAGCAACACAATGCAATGCCCAGCCTGCCTCAGCCAGACAGAATTTCTAGCAAAAGCAGTAGAGAAGATGTAGCTTAAAACAATCCTGTATTTGTAGGGTTATGGGCTAGATGGCATAACAGAACTATTCATCTCCAAGTACTGCAATTCATTTAGATGGAAGAACTCCCTCAAGTAACATTTAGAAGCATGGTGTGAAATTATCTGTCATTAGACACTGGGCTGCTGCACAAAAACTGATTTGCAAGTGGCCCTTGAGAAAAGGCTCTGCTGAGCTCTGAACACATCTGGGGGTAAAAAGGAGAAGGAAGAGAGTTTAAGAGCTGAAAAAGCTACACATCACCCCTGCTAAATTTAAATGGCATCCATCATCCACTGTCTCTCCCTTGAAAGATCATTCCAGTTTGGGATTTTAAGTAGATTACGCACATCACAGTATCTGAACAGCTCCGCAAGGTTTATCCCTTCGGTATGCAGAACGAGTTCCTTCTCTCCTTGCTTATTGGTACTTTCATTCAACAAGCACCGTGTGATCCCCTTCACCTCATGAATGACTGTGCTCCGGGCGAGACTGACAAGCAAGGAGGAGAGATCAAAGTACACCTTCATCAATGGAAGCCTCAATGAAACCTAGGAGGAAAACCAAACAACATGGTGCTGTTCTGGAAGGAAACTTGAATGTGAGGCTCAATAACCAGTTTACTTCTTTTTAGGTAAATAGTAGATAGCTGGAATTACCCAGTTGCATGCTTAGGAACACAAACATCTGACTAGAATCACAGCTGAACGATGCTAATATGAAAACCCCATCCCAGGATCATTCATCCACTTTGCTTTCAAGGTCTCTGAACTTACACTGATTGGGATTTTTTTTGTGTGGCTTTTGTTGGGGCTGGTGGAGTGGGGAATGCATTGGGTTTTTGAGTTGATTGGTTTTTAAGATGTTTGGATTTTTGCAACAGTCCAGCCATCACTTCCATTCATCAAGAGCTACACAGTGGTGATCATATATTTAAAGATTAAAAAACAATAAACATGTCAAAAACCTCCTTTAAAATGAAGTTTTATCAGGTGTTCTCAAAAATATGTCAAAAGAAGTCAAGAAGTACATTTGTACTGGCAGTTTTCTGTATAAATATAGGAACGCTGGGACAACCAGCAGCACTGCACTAAAAGATGCATTTGTTATGGGAACTACGTGCAACCATTGTGCAACCACACTCAGATGTTTCCAGGCACCACCATCTTACCTCACACCAAAGTTCATTTTCAGTGTCAAACGTGTAATCCTGTATTGATGGGTGGCTGTCCAGAACAGCATTTACTCGCAGCTCTGCTGACTGACGTAATCGATCTTTTTCGGTCTGAGACGTAAAGGAAAGATGATGAGATTCATCATCACCATCTGCTCCAGTCTGATCATCTTCAGCACCAGGAGGCCTTTCTTCTTTATCTGATTCAGCCTCATCATCTTCTAGATTCTCATCAACATTTTCTTCCCCATTCTCTTCTTCACTCTCATAATCAACCTGCAAAGAAAAAGTTCCATTTATCTGAGCCAGAACACATACCGAGACAAAGCGCAGCACGGACAGTTTTATTTGTGGATATTCTCGACAGCCTAGCTGAAAGGACCTCACCTGTGACACAATGAAGAAGCAATTCTGTTGTAAAGAAACTAATACAACAGATTCTATTCAGTCTCTATTTCTTTACACTCTTGCCATTATTCCTTACACTCAAGAATGCTACAGGTTATTGGGATTGGAATTTAGTTCTCTCCCCCTGAAAAAAGGCTCTTCCCATAATCCAACTCTGATGATGGGATTCCCTTAGGATTTTCAATTACTCTACCCCCTTGCTGAAATTACAGCAACCCTTCTTTTAAGCAGTAATTATGAAGAGGCGAACACAAGAGAAATGTGTAGAGACAGGGAGAATATTTAACAAGAACCACAGTAAAGCTTTAAGAACAATTAATAGCATGGAAGAGGTAAAGCTAAGGTGAACTACAGCACAGACAACCTGATTGCCAGACACATCTACCCAATGCCTGAAAACACAAGGCTTTGGAAAAATGCAGCTCTCTTCCACCTCTTGCATGGTTCTGTATTACTCTTAAAGGACAGCAATGACCAGGCTCAACTATGGTGACCAAGGTGTCAGTCCACATTCTCTGCCGTAGTTTTTCTCCCCATCCAAATCAAAACTGATCAGCACGAAGCAGAAACTCTATATCCTTTCAGGTGGGGCTTCAGGTTTTGTTTGTTTGGTTGGTTGGTTTTGTTTTTCCCCCAGCATTTTGTTTCAATGGATCTCTCCTTCCCAATTCAAACCACGGCAGAGGAAACTGGGAATTAAAAGTGCAGTGCTGAGCACCTATAAATTCATCACCTCTTCTTCCTGGTTCTTCCTCCGTTTTGCTTCTGTAGCATCACCATCCCCTTCATCAGCTTCTGCATCAACAATGTTCTCTTCTTCCTCTGCTGGAGCATCCTCATTATTCTGTGTCTAAAAATCCATGACAGACCAGATAATCAGGCTGACTGCCAGGAAGCATCAACAGGGTTTAGCCAAACATTTGGAATGTAATACTCCCTTGTTCAATGTTCTACTTTTAAGGACAAATTAATTTCTGTAAGCCCACTACTAGAAAGAAATAATGAATTTACACTTGTGATAACTTTAACATTAACCAAGAGGAACATCTTCAAGACAGATAAACTATCAGCCTGCTTGTGTAACAGTCCTTGATGGGAGTGACAGAAGGAACATGCAAAAGCCCTTCAATGAAAAAGTGACCTTGGGATATTCCTCAAAGTTTTGACAACCACTTCTACAACAGGACATTGATCTGGGAGCCAGTGAACAGTAATATGCTTTATCTCGTTAAGTTAAAATAGACAGGTGTTTTCATAGTACAGACTTAATTAAATTAGGATTTAATACACAATAACTTCAATTTCCTCGTTAATTTTATGAGAATACAAAGACAGCTTATGCATAAAGAAAATATTTAAGAAGCAATTCAGTATTGACACATTTTGCATCCACACTGCAGCATGCTATGCTCTTCCAAATTCTGCTTCTCAAGAACAGGTAAAGGAAGCGAGGCATTTTTCAGGTACTGTTTTTCTGTACCTTGTCTTGGTCACCATCTAAATCTCTCCGAGTTGCTTTCCGAGCGCTAACTTCAGTAAAAGATGCCATCTTTGCACTCTTCCTTTTAATTGCTTCCAGTAAAATTTTAAAGAACCTGAAAGAAGCAGTGACCCAGAATGTCAAAGTTCAGCAGGGCCACAGTCAATTTCAAGTTGTCAGAAAATTATTTTGTTTAAGAAGCCAGTCAACTCATGACAGGATATATTCTCTGGGGGATGCAAAAGTACTTCCAAGGATAAGGCAAATAATTTTTCTTCTCATCCCATTCCCATTTCTTTAGGAATTAAAAGGTTGGCACCATCTCTCACCATCACAGATGTAGCCATGCATCTAACGCTTAAAATCATAAGCTCATCTGGATATCTACACATCAAACTGACCTTCAAAAGAGATTTTTTACTACTGGGCTTTTTTATTTTTTAAACCAACAAGCACATGAAAAATTGTTAAATAAAGTAACCCATCTTGAACTCACATGGCCTGAAAGAGGAAGAAATCAATGAAGCCTTTTTGCAAAACAAAAATAGCTTTCAATAGTCCCTTATCATTAAATGCTCTACTTTTAACTATGCAAATTTGGCTGGACATGGGGAAGGAAGCAGGGGAAAAATGAGAAAGGCAAAAGCTCAATCTAGACACTGGCATAATGGACAACAAAAATAGTTTTCATAAATACATTAAGAATATAAAGAGAGACAGGGAGGATCTCCATCCTTTATTGGATGGGGGGGTGGCAGGGAGCGGATAACATTACAACCAAGGATGAGGAAAAGGCTCAGATACTTAATGCCACCTTTGCCTCCATCTTTATTAGTCACACCAGCTACCCCAGGGTATTTGGCCCACGAGCTGGAAGAGAAGGACGGAGAGCAGAACAACCCCCCCATAATCCAGGAGGAAGCAGTTAATGACCTGCTATGGTACCTGGCCACTCAGAAGTCCATGGGGCCAGATAAGATCCACCTGAGAGTATTGAGGGAGCTGGCAGAGGAGCTCTCCAAGCCTCCCTCCATCATTTATCAGTCTTGGCTAACAGGGGAGGTCCCAGATGACTGGAGGCTTGCCAGTGTGATGACCAGTTACAAGAAGGGCTGGAAGGAGGATCTGGGGAACTACAGGCCTGTCAGCCTGACCTCAGTACCCAGAAAAATTATGGAGAGGTTCATCTTGAGTGAGCTCATGGGGCGAGTATAGGACAGCCAGGGGTCAAGGCCCAGCCAGCATAGCTTCAGGAAAGGCAAATGCTGCTTGACCAAGCTGATCTCATTCTGTGACCAGTGACCTGCCTAGTGGATGAAAGAAAGGCTGTGGATGTTGTCTACCTGGACTTCAGTAAAGGCTTTGACACCACCTTCCCCAGCATTCTCCTAAAGAAGCTGGTGGCTCATGGCTTAGTCAAGTGTACTCTGTGCTGTGTTAAAATCTGTCTGACCAGCTCGGCCCAGAAAGTTGTAGTGAATGGAGCTAAATTCAGTTTGGTGGCTGGTCACCAGTGTTGTCCCCCAGGGCTCAGTTTTGGGGCTGGTCTTGTTCAATAGCTTTATCAATGATCTAGATGAGGAGATTGAGTATGACTTTTAACAAGGCCAAGTGCCAGGTCCTGCAATTCTGTCACAACAACCCCAGACAATGCTACAGGCTTGGGGAAGAGTGGCTGGGAAGCTGCCTGGCAGGAAAGGATCTGGGGGTGCTGGCTGACACCCAGCTGACTATGAGCCAGCAGTGTGCCCAGGTGGCCAAGACGGCCAGCAGCATCCTGGCCTGTATCAGAAATGGCGTAGCCAGCAGGAGAAAGGCAGTGATCATGCACCTGTACCCAGCACTGGTGAGGCCACACCTTGAGTACTGTGTTCAGTTCCGTGCCCCTCACTACAAGAAAGACATTAGGTTGCTGGAGTGAGTTCAGAGAAGGGCAACCAAGCTGGCAAAGGGTCTGAAGAACAAGTCCTGTGTAGAGAGGCTGAGGGAATTGGAATTGTTTAGTTTGGAGAAGAGAAGGCTGAGGGGAGACCTTCTTGCTCTCTGCAACCACCTGAAAGGAGGTTGTAGTGAGGTGGGTGTGGCCTCTTCCCTCAAGTAAATAATGACAGGACTAAAGGAAATGGCCTTAAGTTGCACCAGGGGAGGTTTAGATTAAATAACAGGAAGAATTTCTTTACTGAAAGAGTAGTCAGGATCCCCAGGGAGGTGGTTAAGTCACTATCCCTGGAGGTATTCAAAAAACCATGTACATGAGGCACTTCAGGACATGTTCCTGTGGGATGGCTAGGTGGTTTGTTTGTGGTTTTGTTTGTATTTTGTTTGATTGGGTTTTTTTGTTGTTGTTGTTAACCAGTTGGACATGGTGATCTTAGGAGGATTTTTCCAACTATGACAATTCTGTGATTCTGTGAAAGGGAGAAAAAAAAGGCAGCCAGCCTTTTCTGATTTTTTTTTTTTTAATAATAAAAGGAATTAAGGTTTAGTTCTGTTCAGTGAGAGCACCAAGGGATGCCTAAAGAACTCAAACATTTTTTCTGACAATCTGTGTTTAAGCATCCAAAGAAAAGGAATGAGATCTTGTTTATATGGCTGTTCTCCAAGTATAATTGGAGATTTGTGGAAGATCTGCCTTTGATACAGTTCCGCACTGTTACCATGCCACAGATGCACAGTTTCATTCCAGACAGAAAAAGCAGCTGTGTAGATGCTTCTGCAAGCACATCACCAGGAAGCTGCTGCTCTGAAAGCCAGAGCAGCAGTAATAAACAACACACAGCAGCCCGTGGAAAGGCAAAAGAAGAGCAAATCTGAAATTATCTGAAAGCAAACTCACCTTGTTTCCATGAAGCGTAAGATCTCCCTGGGCTTCACACATTTCTCCTCTCGATAATATTCATGGGGCAAGAAATGGAATTTGATTTTGTAGAGGCGATGTTTGTTCTGCTTGCACTTCAACCGCAGGGATTCCTCTATCTCAACCTTCTGCAAGACCTACAAAAGCCCCAGGTGGGACCTTTACTCCTTTGATGAAGACACTTCATTTACTTCCTGCAATTCCAATGCTTTCCTCAGGAAACCAGAATTACAGGAGGCTAACTGGTCAACTTTTCTTGAGGCTTTGTGGCAGAAAAGGACTCTACCCTATTGTACTCTTTATGGCTTAAACTCCTCCCAGCAATTAACTTAGACAATACTGGGAGAACAGCCTCATCTCCCACCTGACTTCTTCATAAGACACTACACTTCCCAGTGGGCCAACAGCTTCATTTTACTGACCCATGCTCATTGAGCACGACAGTATTTCAGCACAGAGTGAAGAATTAGAACAGGGTAGGGCGCGTGGGAGAGCCCAAAGACGACTGCACTCCTAAGACAGGGAGCACAGAATACATCACACTGAGTCTCCACTGAGCCACACATTCTACTTCTATTGAGCAGAACCAGTTGTATGAGATTAGGAAGGGGTCAAGGACAAACTAAGAGGACATTGAGTAGCTCACCTCAGCTAAGCACACTCTTGTGAGCCATTTCTTAAGATGTTTCACCTTCTTGAGAGCTTTCTTGGTATTGAACACAGGAACGCTCATCGTTGGTGTCTTAATGTTTGCACTGGCCACCATCAATATCTCCCGCAACCTTTAAATAAAGAACGACCGTTCGAATTAAGCAGCAAGTGCACTGTACAATCAAATAAATAATCTAGTTCATATGATTAGACAGCATGCAGCAACTGCCAGTCCTACCAAAGCCATACTCACCAAGAGCTGTGGTTACCACTGCTCTGCTCCCTTTCATTTTTCTTGTTCCTCATCAGGCACAGCACAACAGTAGCCTTAATTAGATTATCACCCCAATTATGGGAAGAGAATAGAGATGATAATAAATTGTTCTAAGAACTGAGAAACTAATGAAGCTCGTTTCCTACAGATGTACACTGAATGCTTCCCCCTACTGTCTCCACCTCTGCCTCTTTGAAGCAGCACAACCATGTCCCATCACATGACCAGGGTCAGCACCTGAATTATTCAGAACAAGCCGATGACCGGCCGGTCAACACATGTGTGCTGATAAAATCATTGTCACCAGACAGGAGAGCCAGGGGAAACCTGGCTGCTGTAAAACAGGTCCCTTTCTACACAGGTTATAATAATACTACACATGCCAGATGTCATAGCTGCAGTGAAATTTTGTGTGTGAAAGAAATAAGTTTAAAAGTTAGTAGGGGGGAGAAGAGGTTGGAAGAGGACAAACCCTCAAAGCACCATTTCTTTTTGCTTATACTACTATACTGACTAAAATACAGAAACAAATAAGCCATCAGATAAGAGTAAAGGGCCTTCACAGATACTTTGTATCTGGAAAGTGAACTGAAAGAACCATAAAATTTTAAAATGTTAAAATACTTCTGAACAGGCACAATTTACAATTAAGCTGAAGGACCATTTGCCCTCAAGATTACGCGTATACCTGCCAATGACGTTAAGCAGTATTACATAGTGCCCAAAATGGCAAACGACTCAACTGAGCACAGCTTTCTCACCTTGGAATACCCAATGTGACATTCATTTCACCTCTGCCAGCAAAGTGAAAGGTGTTCAGAGTCATCTGTGTGGAAGGTTCCCCAATACTCTGAGCTGCAAGAAGACCCACAGCTTCCCCTGGGTCACAAAGAGATCGCTGCCACTTCAAATACAACAAGTCCTTTAATCTGAAGGCAGAAAATAAAGAGGTTTAGCTCAATGTACTACAAACTAAAGAACTCAGAAGACACTTGGAAACATTGCTCAATTCAATAAAGTTACCTCTTTTAGCCAGTTTCTCCTGGTAGAATTGTCTATCACAATCTGATCTGACAAACACAGCCCATTAACACAGAACTGGGGCCTTGGCTAAACTACATTTTTAGTTCTGCTGCTAATTCCCAGTATGCCAAAAGAAGGTCCATTTATTCCCACTTGCTCATCTTAACTGCCCTGGGAACTCCAAGGTGTGGCAAGAGGCTATTCTGGTTTTTAAGTCTAACTGTAAAGTATTATTTTACATGTAGGTGGACAATAATAGGTTGCTGCTTTTCTATAAAGCCTTTGGCAAAGCTGTTAGCAGTACAGAAAATTCAGGTTTGGAAGAAGCATAACCTGGGCCTCCCTACTGCACAATAAACACTCTTGGCTTTCAGGAACCCACTACTTTGTTTCACAAAGGTCACAACAAAAAGAGGAGTTGATAAAAACTTTAACAAACTCAGTGCAAAATTAGTTGAGGGGTTTTTTTTGGCTCAGTCAAAGAAGACACAGAAGTTATTACCTATCAGAAGAAAGTGCTGGGTGTGTATAGCTTCGTCTGTTCTCAGATTCCCATTTGTTGATGTAACCTTCGACTCCACTCTCAAATGTTTCTGAAACAGATGCAAAGTAAGTATCTGGACGCCAAACACCCAGGCTCGGGTCAGGACACTTATTTGCCTTCTTCAGATACTTTCTTCGTTTCTTCTCATCCAGTTCATACCACATCTTCAGTAACTGAAAATTAGAGGTTTCTCCACAGTAAGACCAAAACCAAACAGCACTGCTTCATCCAGCAACCAAGCAATAGTGAAGGAGGAAAAAGTTACCTGTGTAAAACTTAAGGCTGTATGTAACACAGCAAACAACTCAGCTACAAATGCAGTGTTCTCCATTTCCAGATACTTAATACTTTTGATCCCAAATGATTTCAAGATTCTTTACAAGCTTGAAATAGTAAAATTTATCTATCTATAGTAACTACTCCAGAAATCAGCGAAATACAGCCCTCTAGAAATGATTGTAACTTGGCAGTGAACCCCTTCAACATACTTAAATCTTTACTTCTAGCCAACTACCACCTCAACTGTGTCTAAAGCTGTCAGGACAAAGAAGCTTCTCTGATTTTCAGCTGTCGGGACTCAAGCCCAATAGTCCAGCAGAGATCTTAAAACACTCTTATGCATGCTGATTGGTTTTAATTCTATTCTTCAGTTTGCTAATCTTTCAAGTAACATTTTAAATGTTGCATTTAATAAAGGAAAAAGTTAACATTGACATAAAAAAAAAAAAGTAAAAATCAATACAGAACGTGAGCTAAGCCTGCATTTTACATGCCTTGCTGGTTTATGAAAGGATTGGCTCATGACATGGAATTCTGTCCACTGAGCTTTATAACATACTGAGAGAGATAAACATGTATTTATATCTGTCTATCTACTGAAAGAAAACATGAACAAACAGTAAATGAATCCCCAGGCCAAACTGTTCTGAATGTTATTGCAAGTGCCAACAGCAACACAAATTCAGCATAGCTGAAAAACCAAACCTGTGATGAGACAGAACATTTGCAGACCAGCTCACAGTGTCCTATATCTAATACCTTCAACTTGGGAGTTTCATGCCAATCATTCATGTTCTACCAGGCTAAATGCCTTGTGAAAGCAAGGCTGTGAAGTAGCAGCACCTGTTGGCATTTTGTGCCCATAGAGACAATCTTCATTAGAAGTCATAACATAGATTAGTGTGCCCTGATGTGCAAGAGGCTTAAGCAAGATTACTTTTAGGCAGGGCTGGTTCAGCCCTCTGCTTTTTGCAGAGGGTTCTAGTTGTTGGACGCTTGCTCCTAAAGGGAGCAGAGGGCCCAATGTGCAGAGCTGACCCTCATCATAGGGGGATCTGTAGTCTACCTGGAGCCCAAATCAGGGCTATCACCAGGAAACTCCCCAACACCATGCAGTCATCAGACTACTACCCACTACTAAGCTTCCAGATGGGTGGGGAGGAAGCTGCATCCCATAGTCTGAGGGGAATGAAGAGAGACTTCCAGGCCTTTGGATGGTTGGTAAAAGAGTCTGAGGCACAAGTTATTTTCTATTCCCTCTTCCATTTGTGGTTGATGACATGGGACTGAATAGAAGGATCCAGTCCATAAATGCCTGGCTCTGAGACTGGTGCCACAAGCAGGGCGTTGGGTTCTTTGACCATGGCTGGTTTTACAAGACATGAGACCTGATGGTAATATGTGGTAAAGGTTTGTCTTTCAGGGGGGAAATTGTTCTAGGACAAGAATTAGCAGAGGTCATTCCTAGGGATTTAACTAGATTCAAAGGGGGACAGGGTTGCACCAGCAGGGCAGGGTTCAAGACAAGAAGGCCTCCCACCCCCCTAGGGTGAAATCAGCAGGCTCAGCTCGCTCCCTCAAATGCCTGTCCACCAACGCACGCAGAGTGGGGAATAAACAAGAGGAGTTACAACTCTGTGTGTGGTCAGGGGGTTAGGATCTGGTGGCAATTACAGAGATGTGGTGGGACAGCTCACATGACTGGAATGTGGTCATGGATGGCTATGTCCTTTTTAGGGAAGACAGGCCAGCAAGGCAAGGTAGTGGAGTTGCTCTTTATGTGAGAGAACAACCAGAACATATTAAATTCTGTCCAGGGGCAGATGAGGAGCGAGTTGAGAGTTTGTGGGTGTGAATTAAGGGGCAGGCTGGCATGGGTGATACTGGTGTGGGTGTCTGTCGCAGGCCACCTGATCAGGCCATGGAAGTTGATGAGGCCTTCTACAAGCAGCTGATACCAGCCTCACAGTTACAGGCTCTGGTTCTCATGGGAGATTTTAACTATCCAGATATTTTCTGGAAGGCCTCCTTAGCCAGCCACAGTCCAGGAGGTTCCTCCAGTGCTTTGAGGATAACTTCTTGATGCAAATGGTGGAGGAGCCAACTAGGAGAGGGAAGCTGGTGGATCTTATATTGACTAACAAGGAGGGTCTGGTTGAAGCAGTAAAGGTTGAGACTGCAGCGACTACGAGATGGTGAAGGTCAGGATCTTGTGCAGCCAGAACAGAATACCAAGCAGAATCACAACCCTGGACTTCAGCAGGGCCACCTTTGGCCTTTCCAAGCAATTGCTAGGGGAAATTCCCCAGGACAGGGTACTGGAAGGTAAAGGGGCTCAAGACAGTTGATTAACATTCAAGGACCACTTCTTCCAAGATCAAGAGAAGAGCCTACAGGTAGGAAATCAAGAAAGTGAGCCAGGAGACCTGCATGGTTAAACAGGGAACTGCTGGGCAAACTCAAGTGGAAGAAGAGAGTCTACAGATCATGGAAGGAGGGGCTGGCCACTTGGGATGAATGTAAGACTGTTGTCAGAGGATAGGGGGGGGCAATTAGGAAAGCTAAAGTCTCCTTGGAGCTAAACCTTGCCAGAGAGGTCAAGGAGAACAGAAAGGGCTCTTCAAATACATTTCAGTTAAAACTAACACTAGAGGCAATGCAGGTCCACTGATGAATGAGGTGGGTGCCCTGGTGAAAGATGATACAAAGAAGACACAGTTACTGAATGCCTTCTTTGTCTCTGTCTATACTGCTGGAGGCTGTCCTCAGGAGCCCCAGAGCCCTGAGGCCCAGAGGAAGTCAGGATAAAGGAGGAGCTTGCCTCGGTTGATGAGGACTGGGTTAGGAACCAGTTAAACAATCTGGACATCCATAAATCCATGGGTCCTGATGGGATGCACCCACTAGTGCTGAGGGAGCTGCTGGAGGGCATTGCTGGACCACTCTCCATCATCTTTGGTAAGTCGCGGGGAACAGGAGAGGTGCCAGAGGACTGAAGAAAAGCAAATGTCACTCCAGTCTTCAAAAAGGGTAAGAAGGAGGACCCAGGTAACTCTAGACCAGTCAGCCTCACCCCCATCCCTGGAAAGGTGATGGAACAACTTCTCCTCGGTGCTATCTCTAGGCATATCAAGGATAAGAGGGTCATTAGGAGCAGTCAACACGGTTTTACCAAGGGGAAGTCATGCTTGACCAACGTGATAGCCTTTTACGAGGACATAACCAGGTGGACAGATGATGGTAGAACAGTGGATGTGGTTTATCTTGATTTCAGTAAAGCATTTGACACTGTCCCCCACAGCATCCTTACAGCTGAACTGAGGCAGTGTGGTCTGGATGATTGGGTAATGAGGTGGATTGGGAACTGGTTGAAGGATAGAAGCCAGAGAGTTGTGGTCAATGGGACAGAGTCTAGTTGGAGGCCTGTATCTAGTGGAGTCCCTCAGGGGTCAGTACTGGGACCAGTACCATTCAGTATATTCACCAACAACCTGGATGACAGAACAGAGTGCACAGTCAGCTGATGACACAAAACTGGGAGGAGTGGCTGACACACCAGCAGGCTGTGCTGCCATTCAGTGAGACCTGGACAGGCTGGAGGGTTGGGCGGGGAGAAATTTAATGAAATAACAAGGGCAAGTGTAGAGTCTGGCAGCTGGGCAAGAACAACCCCAGGTACCAGTATAGGTTGGGGACAGACCTGTTGGAAAGCAGCATAGGGGAAAGGGACCCGGGTGACCAGGAGCCAGGAATGTGTCCTTGTGGCCAGGAAGGTCAATGCCATTCTGGGGTGTATTAGAAGGGGTGTAGTTAGTAGGTCGAGAGAAGTTCTCCTCACCCTCTGCTCTGTCCTGGTGAGGCTGCATCTGCAATACTGTGTCCAGTTCTGGACACCTCAGTTCAAGAAGGACAGGGAACTGCTCAAGAGAGTCCAGTGCAGAGCCACAGTGATTAAGGGAGCGGAACATCTCTCTTATGAGGAAAGGCTGAGGGAACTGGATCTTATTATCCTGGAGAAGAGGAGACTGAGGGGTGACCTCATTAATATTTATAAATATGTAAAAGGTGAGTGTCAGGAGGAGGGAGCCAGGCTCTTCTCAGTGACACCAATGATAGGACAAGGGGGAATAGGTGCAAGCTGGAACATAGGAGGTTCCACATAAACATAAGAAGAAAGTTTTTCACAGTGAGGGTGACAGACACTGGAACAGGCTGCCCAGGGAGGTTGTGGAGTCTCCTTCTCTGGAGACATTCAAAACCCACCTGGACATGTTCCTGTGTGACCTAATCTAGGTGATCCTGCTCTGGCTGGCAGGTTGGACTAGATGATCTTTTGAGGTCTCTTCCAACCCCTAACGTTCTGTGATTTAAACAGACTCTTATCCAGCAAGCAGCTATCTGTCCATCCAAGAGTCCTACTCCATATACATGAAAATAAGCAACTCACCATCAAAGAAACAAAAACAATCCCCCAAAGCCACCCACAAACATGTTCTGAAACCAGATTTATCTCAGTTTTTGGCCTCTGCCCTAGCAATGGGGCCCACAGACTTTAATCAACGAATCTCAGCTTCATCACCCACAACAGCTGACATATGATTCCTTAAAGGGATAACTTGTATAGGAAGACTGTGAAACACCTTGGGGCATAAAAAGCCATTAAAAACCAAAAAAACAAAAAACCAAAAAAACCCCCCATCACCCCACCCCCCAAAAAACACAACCAAACAAAAAAAAAAAAACCCCAAACAAACAAGCAAACAAAAAAACACCAAAAAAACCCCCACTTAAGTCTGCAACTTTTTTAACGGGCTCGGTCAATTCAACTGCTTCCATGTTACCTGTAAGGTAGCAGGATCTCTTCCATTTTTCAGTTCTCCTCCTGGAATCTGTGCTTTTACACTTGCCATCTTCTTTTGGGAAAACATCAGAAAACCTCCTTCTCTTTGCACAGAATTTTGGTGCCTGGCTTGCCACTTTTTGATGGCTTTGAACTGCTGGTTAGCTTGGTGAGACTCCATCCTTGCTAAAGCTTCATCCAGATGGTTTGACTTCTGGATTACCTATAAGAAAGTTACCTGTATGATTATTCTTCTCTCTGTGCTCACTATAGGAGAAAAGGCAAAGCAAACTGAGAAGGTCATCTGCTGCAACTCAAAGCATCCAACTGCTGTAAAACAGTTGGATCCCTAACAGATATGCCAGATGTTAACCATGCATTTCAGCCTCCCCCTTCACCCCATGTACATACAGCTTTAGGTGTTCTACCTCATAGTTCTCTGCAATGAAAGGAAACTGCTTGGGTTGTAAGAACTGAGTTTTAGGGATATCAAGCCCATCTTCTCCATAGAGAAACTGCACCACGCTGCCATCACTATCTCGTACGGTCAGGTCATACTGAACTACCAGGCCTTCCAAATGTTTTATGATACACCTATTACAGAGGGGGGAAAAAAAAGAAGAAAAAAAAAAAAAATCCAGTGACTTGAAATAGCAAATTACTCTCTACTTCTGCTGCCACTCTTAACAATTGTCTCAAAGAAGGGGGCATCCCTCCTTTAGAACCCCTCACCCTCTGAAACAACTAAAAAATTCCATCCTCTTCTATATACTGGAGATGTTGATTGAATAAAGATAAAAGCCACACAATGTGGTCAAGAAAAACTGGAGTTGCCTGGAATTTGTACATCTTTACTTGTATCAGGAAAAAGTTTTCTCCAAAAGGAAAAGTTGCTGCTGCTGTGTCCCAAAGATAAGTTAGAGATGATGAAGCTCCACTTGATCTAGTCCTCTAGAAACTTGGCCTTAGAACAAATATTCAACACTCAGACAGTAAACACTTTTCTAAAAAGTCAAGTGTGCTGAAGTTATTCTAAACAATATAGGCACTTCTTCTAGTCTACAGTACTCTACCAAAAAAACCCAACCAAAAAAAAAAAAAAAGCAAAACAAAAACCCAATCACCCATCAAAACAAAACAAACAAAAAAGGACTCTTAAAGGCTCAAATTCTTAAACAAGCCTCTTACCTTTGTAGATACCCAGAACGGCTGGTTTTGACAGCTGTATCCACAAGGCCTTCCCTGCCAGCCATGCAGTGAAAGAAGAATTCCTAAACATAAGCACAAACCCATCAGCATTCTGCTGAGAAGTGCACCAAGACTGGCTATTTATGCTCTTTATCAAAAGCTCTATATGAAAGTAGGGTGAAGGAAGTCAATTTATTGCAGACACTCTGTGTTAAAATACAAAATAAATTTACATTGAGCAGTATGAAACTTACAGAAGGTTTGATCCCAGTGAGAAATCTGCCAGTCACAAATCCTCCTGAGCTAGGGGAAAAATCGTACGGCTGGAAACATGGCAGCGATTTGCCAGATGCCATCAGTGGGGGTCTTCGACCTTCCAACTCAATCTGGCCCAGCAAACAAGAAATCTAAATGTGGACAGGAAAAAAGGAAACATAACTTTTCCACCAAATTTTTGGCTCACCTAAGTTCCAACAATTTCTCTTAAAAAAACCACAATAAACAAATTAAAATTCACTAAATGGTCTTTAATTAATTGTTCGCATGTTCATTAAATGTTCTTGCTACTGATAAGCAGAAAAGGCATGTAGATTTCATCTGGTCTTTTTAAATTATTCCAGCCCCCTGACTCATCCTCAACATTTCCATTTTCATTCTGTGTGTTTATTTTACTACCAAGAGTTGTGAAATGAAAAATATTGTAAAAATTTTTTAGGTCCCTAAATTTCCCTCAGCACCTCTCAGCACTGTGTTAAAAACAGAACAAAAAAGCCAAAACAAACCCATTTCTCTTGAGCTCTGGCTGTTCTCTCAGAAACAGAATTTTAGATGGCCTTTTTATACAGCATTTTGTGCTTGGTGTCTGTGTTGCAGGAGGCAGAATGAAAAGCACCCTTGCCACTTCTACCAAAAACAAAGCAACATTTAGTTGTTCCTCTTCAGCAGTAGAAGAAGGAAACAGAGGGGTCCATCTCTAACAGAGGCCAGAAAAAGTTATTTCTCCTGCAGCAGGTTTGTTTGTATGATTTGCAGCATTCCTTCTGAGAAGGAAGTCTGCAGTTTCCATCCTAATGTACTAACTGATTCAAAAATAGGTTATAATAAACACTGACTCCTCCATCACCCACTGAGGTCTTTATTACATACTACTTATTTTTTTCCATGCCAAAGGCCTCTATTCACAAAGCCCAGAACAAAAGCCCTGAATATGAGCCAGCAGCGTGCCCAGTGGCCAACAAGGCCAACAGGACCCTGGCTTGTCAGCACTAGTGTAGGCAGCAGGACTAGGGAAGTGGTTGTACTTCCGTACTTGTCACTGGTGAGGCTGCTCCTCAAATACTGGGTTCAGTTTTGGGCCCTGCACTACAAGAAGGACATTGAGGGGCTGGAGAATGTCCAGAGAAGGGCAACAAAGCTGGTGAAGTGTCTGGAGCACAAACCTTATGAGGAGCAGCTGAGGAAATGGGTTGTTTAGCCTGTGAAAAAGGAGACTCAGGAGACCTTCTCGCTTTCTACAACTACCAGAAAGGAGGCTGGAGCAAGGCAAGGGTTTGGCTCTTCTCCCAGTTAACAAGTGACGGACCAAAGGAAATAGCCTCAAGTTGTGCCAGGGGAGGTTTAGATTGGACATCAAGAACACTGAAAGGGTTGTCAAGCACTGGCCCAGGCTGCCCAGGGAAGTGGTGGAGTCACCATGACTGGAGATACTTAAAATCCGTGTAGACGTGGTGCTGAAGGACATGGTTTAGTTGTGACCTGGCAGTGCTGGCTGGACTCAATGATGTTAAAGTTCTTTTCCAACCAAAAATATTCTATGATTCCAACCCCCTTGCTTTGGTATTAGGTATCCACACAAGAGCTCTCAACAGCTTACATTCCAGGATAGATCACATCAGCACATGCAGCTGCTAAGTATTGTAGCTGTCATTACCTGCATTGTATTTACGGTGGATCCTTTGGCTCCCGACTGTACCATCAACTGTAAATTGTTCTCTGGAAAGCTCCTGTGGAGACCAAGGGGCATACAAACCTGGAAAGGTGTGGTGGGGTAAAAGGAACAAAACCAAACCCTTATTAATGAAATAATAAGCCAAAGCAATTCCTTTTGAAGGCTTTAAGAAAGTGAAACATGAGTAATCACAAACATTCCTATTTATAATTTTTAAATGGTCTTGAATATTAAACCATCTTCTCATTCAGGGAGGACAAGGTTGAGGTAGCAAGGCAGTATGTGAAGCCTCCTGCTAGGGACAGATGGAAAGCTTCAGCCTCCAGAAGAGTCAGGCAACCCTCATCAACATTAAATTAACTTAATAAGAAAAATCTCCAAACAAGATTAGTATACACAGATGCCTCGATGCCAACCTTGTTAACTTCATTGTTGTAATTGTTTACTTCCTCCTTGAATTTCAGATCAACCATGTTAAAATCCCTCTGGTCTTTGCAGAGATGGGCATCCTGCCATTTCCCTTGGATCTCCTCACATGATGCAGTTTCTGGCAAATTAAGAGCAGCTCTAACAGCCTGAAAGTAAAATAAGGGGTTTTTTTAGGTGCTAAGGAGACATGATTAAAAAAGGCAGGATTTAAAAAAATTTTAATTAATTATCAGAGAAAAAAAAAAAACAAAACATAATCTGCAAGACAGACTTACTTCAAGACCACCCTGCCTTGACCTTTCAATGATTTTTTGTCTTTTGCGGTCTGCTTCAGGTTTAACCAAAATATCTTCAATGCCTGTTAAAGAAGAGAGAGCACATAGCAGGAACTGAGGAAGCAACCACATAAGAGTCAGGGATTTTGAGTGCAAAGAGCTGGAAAAGAAAGGCACGCTTAAAGATACACTAATTGTTAAAATCAGGCTAAATGCAGTTTGACAAGAAAAATAAAATTCTTCACAGCTTTTTGAGGGAGAAGGCATAGGCTGTCCAAAAAAACCCATGGAACACCAACTAAACTAATCAGAATCAACACCCTAAGTTAAGAAGTCTTAACTTCAACCCTGTCTATAAAAAAAAATAATCGGCGCATTTGCACAAACAAGTGTTACAGGCCAGACACACAAACTGGTTTTTCTCTTCCTTCTGCATCACAAATCCTCTTAGCTGAACTTTGCAAAATCTATCTTTTTAAAAAAGGTAAACTAAAACCACAGAGCCTTGTGATGACAGGACCAGGAAAACAATAGTTTACAAGAAGACAAATGTTGGAACACCAACTCCTCTAAGTTACTGGTAAGAAGTCCCGCTAAGTCACTAAAATGTTCAATAAAATGGCTGGAGCATGGGATGGATGAGGAGAGGATGAAAGATGTGTGTGTTCATCCTCTAAAGATGCAAGAAAACAAGATTTTATTTGAGAGGAGAAAAAAAAAAAATAAATAGAGAATGTATATGATCAAATGCTGGAACAGGGACCCAGAGAGGTTGTACAGTCACCAACCCTGGAGACATTCATAACTTGACTGGCCTGCATGAATCGCTTTGAGCAGGGAGCTGTGTTAGATCACCTCCAGAGGTTCCTCCCAGGTTATGTGTAGAGCAGTTGTAGAGGGACAAGTGGGATACTTTACTAGTGAGCTGTACACACGTTTACAAGGCAAAGGAGCCTATGACCCTGTCCCACATCCCTGTATTTTCACTTTCTGTCCAGCCCTGCTCCCCTTTTCTCATTACAACCATTCTCTTCTATTTTATCTCCTTCTCCTGAATATTGTTCATCTCATCCCAAGTCTCATTTTGCTCAGAACTGAGTCATCTCATCTTCACCAAATTCCAGACTCCTGCTCCAGTCCCACTTCCCTTTTTCTGATGTTTTAACTACCTCGTGGTGCCAGGCTCATTACCTTTTCCTAACTAATTTTCACACCCTGGCTCTCAAGACATATTTTCTCTGTCTTACAGTGAATTAATCACCTTCCTCAGTTCAGCAGATCTCCTCCTTTTCCCTTGGTTCACTGCAGTCTTTTGGTTCCTCACTATTGCTATAGTGAGGAACTATTAGTGGACTATGTCTACATAACTGTAAGTGATCATATTGTGTTTTCAGATAAAAGCCAATTTAAACCCTCCTGCTGCTATATACTTTAAGTATTTCATTACATAACATATCTCGTAGACCTCCACATGGCAATTTGAAATATTTCAACTAATGCAAGAAGAGAGAAAGTAAAGGTCAAATTTTTAGTGCATGATAAGTGCATTTTTGTGTGAGATTGCAAAGCTGTGACGGAAGTCAAACATTTACCAAAAGATTTACAACAGCAGAATGAGATATGCAGAAGTTGATTAATAACCCCCTCAAGTTCTTCCTTCTTGCTTTATCCATTGTTCTGGTTTCTATGCAACAATTCCTTTCCAGAAAACTAAAAATGACAAAGATTCATAGAAGGTTTTGATCTAAGCAAAATTTCAAAACAAGACATTTAGACTGTGTACACTTTGGCTGGGCAGGACAGAAGAAAGAACTTGATGGACACACTCAAGATGATACTTTCTCTATGCTCAGAGAAGGCCAACTATGCACCAACCAGAACAAAACAAAAAAGACTAAAAACCAGGCTGGCAAACAGCCATCCCACTCAAGTTCAGTCTTGCAAAATTTTACTTACAGGACTCAGCATCTACTATGCCCAGCGATGTCTGTTTTCTATCTCAGGAGGTGCTGCACTATGACACTGGTGAATTAGTCCTTGTGTTACTCACCCATTGTAAATCCCCTGTACAGCTGCAGATAAGCAGTGAAGAGGCGTCCCAGACACGTTAGCACTTTTCCACTGGTTTTACCCCCATAGATTTCATAGCAACAGTGGACCAGGCCATAGGCAGAGCTGCCAAAGTGAGCTTTGTCCAAGACTCCACACAGTAATTCCCCATTTCTAATAATAACCTGAAAAATAACACACAGCTATCAATGAAAACAGAAATTTTCATCTTATTACATTCTCTACAGGTTTTTCTGTACAATCTACAGGAAAACAGGTTTAAGTTTAAAAAGCCCCCATATTGGTGAACAGTTAAATATGGCCAGATTATCTATATTTCCAGAATTTATAGTAGAAATAAAACTTCTAACACCATCTGTATTTTTCCACCCATAAAGTCAAACACTGAAGACACATGGTCTAACAAAACCAGCTGGAATCTCTTCAGAACAGAGTTCTTCCTGACCCCCAGGCCTATCCTCTAATCACCACCTTCTGGCAGTAACCGCAGCTGAGTATCTGTTTCTAACTTTGTCATCCGCCTGCTTCCCTTCACATTCCTCTACTCCATACCTAATTTTATTACAATACACCCCAGCCTCCAGAGTTGCTGCCCAAGCATACCTGAGATTCACACATTGAATCAAGATTTAGACATCTGTTTGCAGGTCCCTTTACCCAGGCTCTCCCACCAATCTTAGCTTTCCCAGTTAAATTCAGTGGGACGTGGTTTTCTGGTATGATGTTTATTAACAATGTAGAAACAACCTATAAGGAAGCAGGAAGACTGTCAGGAACTATTTGTTTCCTGTATTCCTTTCTCAATGTAAAGAATTTGTCATGAAGGAGAAAAGCAAAATCCTATGTATTTTTTCCACTGATACCAAAACATTAAAAGCTCAGAAATTTGAATTTTACCAGACAGGAATATCCTCTTGCTACTTTAGCCTTTGAAGGATCAGTGAGCTCAGACACATAATTATCCAGGAATATACTGCACCAAAGATTTTTTTTTCCCCAATAATTGGATATATACACACATTTGTATACGTATAAAAAGAGTTGTCTGCTCAATACAGGAAAAACTGGGAGACAATTTCCCCTACTCTGCTATGATATGTAATACCTGGATTGAATGTTCAACTCTCTTAAATAGCAGAAAACGGAGCACTCACTTGAGCTTCCCAGATATTACAACAACAACAAAATCAAATACCAGAGTATTTACCTACAAACTTTAAATTCATAGATTTAAAAGCACTGACTGTCATAACTTCATTTACTATGATCAACAAATTCCTTCTCTGCTCTTGTGCCTGTAAATTGCAGCATTATACTTCTACCTGCACCAGTGTTCAGAGCAGCAAGTGAAAGCACTAGTCTAATACTGTCATTTAAAATGAAAGATGAATCTCTTAGCTCAGTAACACACACCAAGATCTGTGTGGTGTTGCAGGGCTGTGGCTTTTCAGCAAATCTCACCTGCATTGGTTTTAACATTAGCATTCTGCTTACACTGGAACCATCAGCATTCTTTAACCCAATAAATTATAACCTAACCTGCTTTCCTGTCCATAATCGCTGTGGCTTCATAATGGCAGGAGGAAAGATTTTAATTCTTCCTTTTTTGTCTGTTAGTCCTCGGTAAACAAGCTCCATATATTGCTCTCTGGTGAAAAAGCAGCCCCGGATTGTCATGCGGACTCCAGAAATCATGTGATCCTGGATCAAGCCAGGAAGTGGCTTCCCATCCTGAAGAAATAGCAAGGAAAAGAGTTGGGGAGGATACTAAGTTATGTGCTAGCAGCTCCCAAAATTACTCCCGCAGGATAAAAGTACTACAGGCATTTGTAAAGAACTTGTCATCACAGCACAACAGTCCACTAAATCTCTTCTGGACACTGACATTAAAAGTTTGGACATTGACATAATTGTTTGGATGTGCTGGGTGTTACTCAGAAGAGAACAAGTGGAGACAGAACAGAAACCAGGAATAAATAAATATTAAAAAAAAAAAAAACAAAACCAAAAACAACTCGCTTATCATTAGACAAACCAACCAACCCACCCACCCACCCCAAGTGATTTCACATAGGAATAAGTTTATCTGACAGTTTTACTTACCTTTGGAACCAGATACTGTTCATCAGTAAAGGCTAAGGTGTAGGCTTCTGCTCTACCCAGCTCACTCTGTGGAAAATGAGCGTTCATTTCATCACCGTCAAAATCAGCATTGTAAGCCTTGCAGTTGGCATAGTGAAGCCTCAGCACTTTCTCTCCAGGCAGGATTCGGGCCCGGTGAGCTTGGATGGAGGGTCTGTGAAGAGTAGGCTGGCGGTTCAGTAAGAGGACATCTCCATTTTTAATATGTCGACACACCTGCAAGAGAATTTTGGGTGCTGCCTACGAGGCATTTCAATGCCTGCCTCTGAAAAGACTGCATCTTAAACAACACACACATCTAAAATATTTTTTCTAGTTTTAATGTTCTGTGTAAAACTTTTTAAGAGAATCAAGACTACTTGTTCCTGAATGCCCTCTGCTCGCCACCAAACCACAAGCTAAGGCTGCACATCCTCCCACAAACCACAGTGATTAAACCAAGTTAACAGCATGCAACCCATGCTCTAACAGTCTCTCCTCTCCCTTGGCAATATAGGGATTCAAGACTGAAAAAGAAAGAAAATTATGCCATTTGTAAATGAGAAGAACTATTCATCCAAAGCCCTCTGGGACGAATTGACAATACCTGTCACCATACGTCCAGCACTGGACATCCTAGCATGAGGTAATAATATGACCTGGTAGCTGAAGCAGAGGCCACAGATCTCAGAGAAATAATTTCATATTTGAGTATATGACAATATATTCTTATATAGAACAGAATCTCTTAAAACAGTTTAATATCTGTCAGTAACACCCATATATTCATTTAAATGATTATCAAGAGGAGAAGGATAAGCTGTTTGTACAGTCAAAATACTTTTATGTTTACTTCTGTGACGGGTGCTGAGAGAACTGACATCACACAAATAGTCTTAAATATTGAATTTCTATCACAGCCAGAAGGGCTTGGAAGGGACCTTAAAGATCATCTAGTACCAACCCCCCTGCCATGGGCAAGGACATCTGCCACTAGAGCAGGTTGCTCAAAGCCCCAGCCAACCTGGCCTTGAACAATACGAAGAATGGGGCATCCACAGCTTCCCTGGGCAACCTGTGCCAGTGTCTCACAGTGAAGAATTTCTTCCTAATACCTAATCTCAATCTAGCCTCTTCCCAGTGTAAAGCCATTACCCCTGTCCTAACACTACACCTGCTGATCAAGGGTCTCTCCTCAGATTTCTTATAGGCCCCTTTAAGTGCTAGAATCATAGAATCATTAGGGTTGGAAAGGACCTCTAGGATCATCGAGTCCAACCTTCATCCCAACTTCTATCTCTCTATCCATTAGACCAGACCCTCAAGTGCTACATCCACTCATTTTTTAAACACCTCCAGGGATGGTGACTCCACCACCACCCTGGGCAGCCTGTTCCAGTGCCTAACCACTCTCTGAAGAATTTCTTCCTAGTATCCAATCTAAACTTCCCCTGATGCAACTTGAGGCAATTTTCCTCTCATTTTAAGGTGGCTATAAAGTCTTCCTGGAGCCTTCTCTTCTCCAGGTTGACAACTCATCACCAAAACTTTTGCCCCAGCTGCTAAATAGTAAGTTTTCAACTTGCAAGGGACAGAGATACAGCTATTATGACGTTTCACAGGTTGATTAAGCTGCAGCACAGAGAACTCAATCCATCCAGTAGCTCCAAAGAAACAACAGATACAAGCACTAAGCATTTCACAAATGTTAATGTGATTGTTTCCTGTTTTGTCATCCATAAAAGTAGATGGTGATAGGAAGATGGATCTCAGGTTACAGCAGTCGGTGCTAAAATGGTCTCCTCCCCTCACCAGTGCCAATACCAGCACGGCCAGCACAGAATGGAGGACTTTACTTTGTACATACTTGTGGGCACCCCACTCCTGGAAGATGTCAACTGCTTGCACTGTACCTACTCTACAAGTGTACTGAACTTCAGCCTTCAGGTCTACCACCCAAAACCTGCTCCAAACGCAGAACCTATTGAGTATTTCAAAAGGAGAGGGTAAAAAAAGATAGAAATTTCTGAGGAGGATGGGGAAGCAGGTGGACATAAAAAAGAATATTGCTTTCATTTTACAATCTTCTGTACTGTTAAGACTTCCCAAGAATAGTCAGCTGCAAAAGATAAGACTACTTGGCATCTTCACAAGATGAATGCCACATGCTGCATATTAAGTAAAACTGAGGATAGAAAAATGTTTTAGAATTTGAAAAAAGTCTCAAGCTTTTCTTCCCCTCCCCAACTTTTTCCTCACTTCTTACTAAAAGATGAGGTAACCCTGCCCTGGAAGCCTTTGTGAGCAGGCCACTGGAATCACTAGCAAGGACAGGAGTGGTATTATTTTTAAAAAAGCACAAAAGTGCTCCACAAGTGTGGAGGGCTCTGACAAGCCCTCTGTCATACTCACAATCTTCAGTCCCGACTGGGGTGCTCCTGAAGAAGGAGTGAGGAGCTGCTTAGCTATGGCTTCCCTCTGGGTCAGGCTGCTGGCACTCAACACTGTACGAGATCCATCTTCGTTGATGACCATGGAGGCCCCAGGGTGAACCTTTGGGCCATTTATGACAGCTTGCCTCAGCTCTTTGACATTCCAGGGAGTAACTGGCTGAGGATAAGTCAGTTTGGTAGCAAATACCTAGGCAGGAGGGAAAAGAGGTGAGAATAACAAGTTGTTCAGCTTTGGCTTAAAACACTATTCAATCACCGAGAAAACAGCATCAAATATTAACTTATACAACATAAACATAAACCACTTTAAGCTCTTGGATGCATCTCCTCAATCTACTGCCACGCCAAATAAATACATGTCTGTCAAAATCCTCTACCATGACAAAACAAAAAGCACTAATTTCATTTTTGTGTCATCCTGTGTGATTAAAAATCATGAAGGATGAATGAAGTTGGTGATGTTATTATGGCCTTTTCTTACAGGCTGCCATAGCTGTTACAAGTTACACTGCACAAAGACCACAGGAGAAACAGGATTTACTTATAAAATTTTCACCAATTCATAATCCCAGGAAGCAAGTACAGCTTTTTCTTTTTTCTTTTTATTCTCTTTCCCAGATGTGGTGTTGAGTATAACAGTAAGAATTTCCTGCTATTCAATGCTCCTTTTTTATTAACAGGCAGTAGTGACATACAGCTATGACACCTGGAGAGGAAAACGTCCAGATGAGTCAGAAAATCTCTACAGTTTGCACTGCTTGCTATGTAGCTGCAAGTGTTACAATGGAGTCCAGTCCCCAGCTGCAGCAAAAAGAAACACTCCTTTATCTATTCTTACCATAGGAATGCCAATCTCATTGGTACCAATGTACATATCGGGGCAAATGACTGATCGAGCAGCGAAATCCACACGCTTTCCCATCATGTGCTTGCGGAACAGCCCTTCCTTTTTCTCTAATAGCTTGGAAAACAGAAATAAGTTCATGATTAAAGTGGGAAAGCATGCAAAATCAGACAGATTCTCCAGATATTACAGCAATCGGTATCACGAAATTGCCTACATACTGTCCACAAATATTTCTCTTTTTTCTTATTCCATCAACTTATCTTAACTGCTTCTGACGCACCAAGTCCAGAGTCTAAGGTTCTGCCTGCTACCCACCTGACGAATACCAGGGTATTTTTCTGTCATTAGTTTGTCCATGTCACTATCAAATACAATGTTGACATGGCTCTGAAGACGAATCCAAGCATTGTACAGCTTATCTGCAATGGTCTGTCCTGGAATTGCTGTCAGGACAGAATGGTCCAAAGGTTCATCATTCTCTCCTGCCTCCTACAGAAACAGAAAGTAGAAACTTGAACTTAACAAAAAACAGTTTCTATTTAGTAGGCTGAAATTATACTATTAAACAGCAAGTGAAACATTTGTCACTATTTTGCACCTCATTAAAGATACAGATTTGGTTTAAAAAAAAAACAAAACAAAACAAAAACAAACCCAAACCATCGACCACATAAACTTAACCTTCAAATTGTTACAACCCAGTGCCTCAGACAGGCCCACTGTCAAGCTTTAGAAACTGACTTTGATGGGAGAACTCCAACTACCACAGCTACATATACCAGTGGGATTCTAAAGATGATCTCCCGGTGACAGTCCTCTTATCAAATTAGACATTAGTCAGTCTGTGCTATGAGTAACTGTGTTACCTGTGAATCCTATTCTTAAATAAAAATGATGTAAATCCAGAGCTTTTATCACCTACATCGCTTAGTTTTCACAACCTAAAAGTATACCAAGTATCCCAGTCACATGGAAACGCATTAACCTTCTGTCACAAACCTTTTAGAACACACCTCCACCTAGTGGCTGAATTCTGAGTAACCAAAAATGGTTTCAAAACGTTTTGCACGAGCTGTAAATCACGTTCAGCTGAAACCAAGTCTAGTATCAGCAAACCCTCAATGACAGAACTCATGAATAGGAAAAGAGGCATGGTGACACACATTACTATTTACCACTATATGACCATGTGAACCGGTTGATAGCAAACAAGCTTTATTACTAGTTCAGGTTATTTGTAAATTTTTTGGTTCTATTTAGATACCAGTGGTGAAAAATAACAATCACCATAACTGGCTCTAGCAGGCTGAGAACATAAACTGTCTTTTCCCCTTCATAGTCTTTCATTCAATGAGATACCTGAAAAGTTTTATTGGGAACTGTTTGTGCTGTCCGTATCTCATTCTCCAGTAACAAGAGCCCATTATGTCTCACTTACAGTAACTGAATACAAAAACCACGACTAAAGAAGACTGCATAAAATGTTTTTCTCTTAGCACCGGGTGGGTGAGCAGAAAGAGTCAAGAGAGAGCAGAAAGAAAAGAGGAAAAAAAAAAAAAAAAAAGACAAAAGCTATGGAGAACATCTCCAACATTCCTGGCAAACAGTTACTGGAACAGTTTAAACAGGAGCCTACCCCAACTAAACTCAAATATCCAAAAAGCAAATAAGATAACCAGCCACTCTTACTGTTTGGATTTCTTCTGTAATTTTTATTGGCTGACATTGTTCTTTTGCCATGAAAACCAAGATCTTCCGTATCATTCTGGCATCTTTCATGACAGCCTGCAAGTTCACCGTCTGACCATTTGTAAACAGTCGATCTCCAACACGATTTACAGGGCGATACCTGCAGCAGATCAAAATTACTTTAGAGGTTTAAAGCCACCCAAAAGTAGCATGATAAACCTCAAACTTTCTAAGCCAAGTCTTCAATGCATGAAAAATAATCCCTATAAACTAACAATGAGCATTTAAAAGTTCATATATTATATCGGGGTAGTCATAAGCAGAATGACTCCTTAAGGAGAAATTCTACCAGTACTATATGGTTATAACATTCCATAATTAAAAATACTAAAATACATTTTTCATAATTAGTATTTCAGTCCTTTCTAATTTAATTATATA
>JANHGN010003677.1:0-12474 GCA_024605025.1 Megaceryle maxima | reverse complement strand
CACTCCCACTGTATGTGAAAATCAGGTTCGTGACCCCCATATAATTTCGATATAATTATTTGTTATAATAAAATTTATCATCAATTACTGCTGTGATTGTTATTATTTTTGTTTCTTTTTAACACCCCACTGCCTCTTTAGCAGGCCGGTGTCTGTGCTACAGGCATTTGCATCTCTAACTTCTGCAAAAAGTATGCACTAAACCTCGTAACTTCTGTGGTGGGTTTTTTGGGGTAAATTTTACCTTGAAGGTGGAACCACAAGTAGATCTAAGAAAAACATGTCTGGACTGAATCCCAAACTCTCATGGGGATCCATCCCAGGGAAGAGGTAACGCAAAAAGAAACCTAAAAAAAATACAATAGAAAAATAAAGTCATTATCACTGCTATTGTTTGGGAATCCAAACCCTCAGATTCATTTGGCCTATCAAGTCAAAAGAATCTGCTAAGTTAAATACTAGTGAGCTTGTTTAAAATACATTATTACTTTAGAAAGAATTAGCATTGCTCTTTTTGGTCATACACCTTTTTTTTAGGATCTCTGAACAGAAACACAGAGTGTAGAAAAAGAAAAAAAGCGAAACAGCAGGAAGAAGCAGTTTCCAGCTACTAGCTGTGACTGACACATGAAACTGCTTTGGTTTTTCTTGGCAACTGCAGACAGATTCAGAGTACAGGGAACTCAAAAGAACAGACCCCTAAACACGCTCAGTCTTTAACCAGTGTAACTGGGGGGAACATTAGGTGCAGCACCATATGAACATCAAGTTCTCTGTAAACAACCACCACCATTTGTGGGGAGACACACTATGATAATAGCTGATCAAACTATTAATTGAATCCATCTCTCTGCATTCACTAGCTACCAGTCCTCCTGTCACAAAACCCATCTTGCAGCCAGAGCCCTTAAGGCAAAAGGCAAAGAACTGTCAAGGAATTCATTCAGGAATATTTGCAGACTTTGTCCACTAAATGATACAGAAAACAAAGGAATGTTGCTCTTAACAACCCTTACCTTCATTCTTCCACAGAGCCACGATGTATTCCTTGGCAGTCATTGGTGTCAGGTATCCTCTCTTTCCTAACTGGCTATCATCAAGAGCTGGAAAAGAAAATAAAATTAAAAGTATTAAAAATAAATATATCTATCATGAGAGGTTACTTTTAAAGGTTTGGTTTTTTTTTTTTTGGTTTTTTTTTTTTCACAAAAAGTGCTTCCAGCTCAAAAAAGGATTTGAAAAACGTACAAAATATATTGGCAGACATCTACATTAAAATATCATTAACATGTTTGCTTTGGGGATATGCAATTCACCAAATTAAGAGCCTTCCCAGTATGGAAAAAATAAGCCATTTTTGTGACTAATGGAGATCAGTATAAGTAACCAAGACAAAACTCAACTTTAACATCTAAAGTATATTGCTTTATTTGATTAACGGTGAGCTGGGCTCCTTCTTCAAATGATCTCAGTCACTGACCAAATCACAAATCAAGACTCAGTCTGCAGCTGGGGAACACAGAAGTGTTACCAACGAGATCAAGGTTCCCATGAAACACCCAACTGGATGAGACAACAGTGACAGTGAGCAATCCATCTGTATTATAAGTTAAGAGCCTGAGCTAGCTGTATTTTGTCAAGGAAGGCAAACACATGGCTTTCTTACTAAAAAGCAGAAAGATTATATATATAAAAAAAGAAAAAAAAAAGCCAGAGATTTTAGGTATCAATTACCACTTCTTTTTCAGGCCAGCCCCTTGTGTCCCAGGGAAGCCAGAGTACACGACTCAATGAAAAGCAATTCTCCCATGACCTCAGATAGTTTCCTACTCTTCTGTTGGCTAAGGTCCAGAAATCCAGATTTTTCCCACACTGAAACTTCAATTCCCCATTCCTTCACATAGAAAAGCTTCCCATCCCTTAAACACATCAATGCCAAGGTTAAAAGTTACTCCCTCCACAATTCAAAACAATGAGCAACCATGACACAGGCTGTACAGAATGTACCTAACTGTAGAGTCCATCCCATTTCAGAAAATACAATATTTCACTGTAATGAAAGTAATCAAGTAGTGTTACAGCCTTGGTCTTTGAACACTGATAGGAGGAACTTAACTATACCTCAACAGTGAGTGTTAACAGACACTGTGAGAATATGGCTAGTTTTGAAGTTTCCTGTGGTGAGGCAAGGCATTCTAAATCTGGCAACTCACCACACCTTGCAGAACAACTATTTTTTTACACTAGCATAATAGAACATGCCCTCAGACTTTGGACAGTCCCAAAGGGGCTCAAATAAAAAGCTCAAAGTAGTACCCTACAATTTAGTGGAGTGAAATCATAGTTGCCACTCAAGCATAGTAACTGGCATAGGCAAACTTTCCTGCCTTTGTGGAATGTGTTACAGATAGGATGTTAAAGCAGAGATCTGACCTTTCCACTTTAAAGCCCAGCACTGACACTGGGCTTCTTCAGACAGAACTCTTCTTCTGTCTTTTCCTCTTTAAGAGAAAATTAGGAAGAAGATCAGTTAGGATTACTGATTTTCTTTCTGAAGTTAGGTTAGCCATCTTCCTCCTAGTTAATTTTTTAATCTAATCTATTTTTAAAATACTTGACAAAAACGAAGCATCACAAAACCACATTAGAGTTGGCAAAGGTTATGCTTTTGTGTTTCTTTTCCTAACACGCAGGCACTCAACACTGCAAAAGCACAGATGGATTGTAAATAGAGAAACTGACTGGAGTCAGGTGCTCCCCTACTGCTGAGCTTACTGTTTTATTTAATATCCTTATAAAATGAGTCACAAGTGCATAGCCACTGCTAGAAATCTGTGTACCTTAAATACAGGAAAATAAGTGCAAATATGTTTGAGTAGATGACAGATATTTTACCTGCTGGCTCATCCAGCAAGCCTTTCTCTCCTGACTTATGGTACACTGTAGAGGGATAGGTTACTGTCAGCTTGCTGTTATGCTCTTTTCGCACTAGTGATCTTCTAGATCTTAAAGAAAAAAAAAAAGAAAACCAGGTAAGGCAGACAAAAGTTAATACAAAGGCTCACAATACTTAACTTTACACCAGCTCTTTACTTCCTCATGTAGTTAAACTTACTTGCAGTTTGGGCATTTCTTTGAACTCATATGTGCTTTCCAGAACTGTGCTATCAGTTTATTTCTACATTCACAGACATTTTTGACCTGATAAAGGAAAAAGAAAAAAGTCTTAAAAATAACAAAAATGATAAAATTAAAATATTTTATACAAAGAGTTAATTAAAGACTACACAAATTATGTTAATCATCAACACAATCATTATTAGTATCAATGCACACACATCTGCACATCCTTGCACTGATTTAATTCATGCTTTGATCTCTAGTGTTCCTCCTTCATCCTCTCATATTTGCTCAAAACATGCACCCCTCACTGCTCACCGCCCTCCTTTTTAAATTTATTTCATGAATGTCTTTATTTTTTTCATCTGAAAACAGCTGGAGCATCATACAGAGAGGTATCAACATCTGTAGGTAATGTACTGATAGCAGCATTGGATTATTTTTATATGATATTTACATCAACAAAACATTTCCCTACACAATGTGTATTTTCCAGAAGCCTAATAGTTATACTAACATGAAATAAAAACTTTTAAAGCTTATTTTCGGACAGTTTACCCAGAAAGCCCTCTAAATATAACAGAGCTCAGAACTGCAGGACAAACTCTAGAGTCTACATACTCACAGACAGACTTTCTTCTGCACGTTACTATTTTAAGAGGACAAAACCTGAGATCTCAGAAGCAGCACTGGTTTTACTTACATTTGAACACTGATCACTTATTTGATAACTCTCTAATATTTCCTGGACATGGCGATTTAACTCTTCTTCAATTTCTGAACCTGTTGCATCTGCACATTCCTCTAAAAACTAAACAAAACAGAATAAAAGAAATTGGGATAGCTCTACAGTTCCAGGACTATCATCTCAAGAAGGAACAGAGAAATACACAGTACTTGCCCTGTTCAGAATGACTTCAAGATCATGGACGGCATGAAGCAATCCTTTCTCCAGAACCTTCAGCTGACTTAGCAGTAAGTGAACCACAGCTCGAGTACATGTCAGCATGTGGCAGTTTAAACAAGAACCTCGAATTAGAAGGTATAATTTCTGGAAAGAAAAGGGAAAACACATTACCCTGGTAGATTTACTAGCTTACACAGTAAGCAAGTATATATAGATTTGTTTGAACTTAAAGTGCTACTATAATTGATAAATGAGATTCATTGTTAAATTTAATCATAAAGAATTGGATTGAAAAAAAGAAATTATTTCAACCCCCCAAACTCACATGCAAACCATAGTCTGTAGATAAACTATCTGCAGACCATCTACATAACAGATACACAAAAAGCCCATCATATCTACAGCAACTCTGGGACCAAGGCTGCTCTTACACAGCACTGTGGTTACAGCTGCTAACACCTTGTCCCATAAAGGACAACATGGTACCCAAACCCCATACTAGTCAAGTGAAACATTCTGGTCACAAGTACCACCAGTGTCTGTCAAGATTCTTCATGCAGCCACATTCTCCTCAAGCTTCAGGAAAATATCAGTGTTTTTTTATTATTCAGCATAGCTTTGTACACAACTCACTCTGCTTACGCAGCACCAGTGGCCTTCAGGAATTACTGCTGCACGATTTTATTCCTTGGTCCAATACAAGTATTTTACCTTGAAGCTGGGACAAGCTCATGGGGGATAGACCTCATCTAACTTCAGTAATCTAAAAGTGAGGATTTTAATCTCAATTAATAGCCTACACAGGAGCCAGCTACTGTAAATGGGGAGACTGTCACATCAGGAGGGAAATTGATCCCAGTTCAGGTTTCTGTTATGGGCCACAGAAATCTTCCCCTGCAAACAGCCCCACTTCTCAGACTCCAGGCAGAGCTAAAACTTACAATAGATTATGCATATAACTTTCAGAAGACCAAAACAAGGCAAGTTCTACCCTTACAGCCAGGAATCCTTTTACAGTTAAAGGATGACCCTTTGAAAAAAACAACCTACATGAAGCACTTAGGAGAAATGTGCAGTTTAACCATCACCAAGAGTTTTTAAAACAAGTCTACAACAGCTGTCCTGAAAGATGCACGCCAAGTCAAATCTCTGCGCTACGTCTGGTATCCCACATACCATGTAAATGCAACAGCTGTAAAGCTACAAGAAGCACACGTGTCTGACTTCCAGATGCAAGAAATCTTCTTGACAGGCTTTTCTTTTTTTCTTTCTTTCTTTTTTTTTTGATTTCTATATATTTTAATTTCTATATAGCTTAGCATTTTTCACCTCTCAGCTGCCACCAAACTTACACCACTATATTCTGCCATTAATTTGGCACAGATGTTGTATCACTCAGCGTATTACTGGATAGGCTGCTGGGTTCTATCCACACTGATCAAGGTTTGTAGAGGAAATTAACCTGCAATAAACATTCTACTGGGCAGAATGTACGGCACAGCTATTTGGAGCAAATACAAGCCCTGAATGTCCAGGAAGCACTTGGAGATCCTAGGATAAAAGCAGGCAGCTGTTCCTTGAAGTTTGTAGCAGTCACTTAAAGGAAACAACTAATATTTTTTATTATGCCATACATTTAATTAAGGTGTGACCTTACAGTCAGTCATATAGTACATAACAGCTTGAGCACCATCACCCATTTCACCAGCAAGATGATAACTGAGCATACATACATCAAAAAACAGAGGGTTGTAGACAGTCAGAGGCAGTTCTATATGGCCAAAATGACCAGGGCAGTTGCTGAAGTTCTGCATGCAAGTTGCACACACTTCTTTGGAGTCTGGAGGTCCCAAAGCCAAGTCGTACAGTCCATTGATTGCTGGATTCCCCACATTATCCAAATACTGAGGATTTGTTATGGGTTTTACACTCAGTTTCCTAAGGTTGAAAGAAAAGAATAAAAATCAGTGGTAGAAAACAGCCCCATGACATGCACTTGAACGGTACAACTAGAACTGACAGTTAGTATCTAGGTATTTTTTCTTAATTGATGAAAACATCTCTTTGTAGGTGCTTTGTGCATGCAGTGGGGATTTCCATATAATTGATTTCATGTTCATAACACGGTAGGATATTTCTTCAGTCATTATATTAAGAAGTCAAGTAAATTTGTCCGTGTGTTCCCTCAAGCAGGGAGGGAGGTATAAAAATCAATGAAAACACCTAGATGACAACAGCCTTATGGCCTTGACTGTACATAGTGCTAACATCACACCAACACTAAAGAAACGGTGACAGCTCCCTAGAACTCCAGGAGAGATGACTTGCTGGAAAAAAACTGAAAGGAAAAAGAAATCTCTACAGCAAAAATCTCAGCTCTGCAATACTTACACTGGCACTAAAATATCTCAACGTTTTCCCGTCTCTGAGACCAGCTAGGTCTCTTCCGTGATGGACACTCAGGATCCAATCCCAGGCCGGGTTTCCAGGCACGTGCCCACCAAAGCACGAGCCCAACCTCACCAGCACTGGGCTTCTCAGGCTCTGTCAAGCCTTACTGGAGCTGAGGTGCAGGGGGTGGGGGGAAGCCAACACACCCCCTCAGAGGAGGCCCCCCGCAAGAGAGGCACAGCCTGGGCCCTCAGAAGCGAGCGCACGCAGCACCCCGCAGCCTCTGCCCCCGACAGCACATGGAGAAGGAAACAAACACTTCTCCGCCTCCATTGCCAGCGAGGGGCTCTCCTGGGAGAACCGGAGCCGCCCCCCGGTCTCCTCAGAGACTCCTTCCCATAGCCTCCCGCAGTCTCACGCAAGGAAATCCCCCCTCCGTCTCTTCCCGGTCCCAAAGCCCTTCCCCACTCCTCCAAGACCTCCAGGGGCCCAAAGGCTCGAAATGGGTCCGAGAACCCCACAGGGTCAGTCTAGCAGCCCTCCAACCCTCAACAAGCAGGGGTACTCAGTTGTCGCCATCCCAGAGTCCGGTGAGGGCCACAGCGCAGCCGGACTACATGTCCCCAGAGGCAGCGGGCCCGCAGCCCACTGAAGGCTGCCGGCGCCTTGCCGCAGGGCACATCGGGAGTTGTAGTGCCCAGCAGCACCCACAAGGCGTGAGCGGAGAACAACCTACAAGCCCGCCGCGGATCCCCACCTGATCTCCTCGGCCGTGTACATCCCAAAGGAGACCCCAACCAGCCGCCGCCACGGCACCACCTTCGGCGGCCTCATGGTGAACGAGCGAGTTTTCCCCGGCCGACACTTGGTGCCCCTCTACAGCCTGAGCAGCCACGCCACGGCAAACACCACGCGGCGCCGGGGGCAGACGGGGCCGGACGATACCACTCCCGCCGCCAGAGAGCGGGGGAGACCGCCCCATCCGCGGCGGCGGCACCGCCCCCCTTCCCGGAGTGCCCCACGCGAGCGGCGGCATGGCGGCGCGGCGGCTGGGCGGCAGCTCCTGGCAGCGAGCGGTGTCGCTGAGCAGGTGGTGCTGCTTACTGGGCGGGGGGCGGCAGCGGTTCCGGTAAGGCTCTGCCGTTCCCGCAGCGGAAGGAAGACAAAGGCCCGGCGGCGGTGGCGGGGCCGTGGAGCAATCAACCGGGTCGGGGGAGGAGGGAGGCGCCTGGGGAGCTGAGGCGCGAAGGGGTTTGCAGGCGCTCGGGGCCTTCCCCGCATCGGGGCGATCTGCGCACGCGCGGCGGTGCCCACAGCCGCCGGCGGATGGGGTCGGGGCGGCCTCTCTGCTGGGGCTTTTCCCTATTTTTGGTGGGCTCTGCGGTTCGGAGCCGTCCCGCGAGGGAGATGGAGCTGTTTAGGGGTTCCACGAGCTGGATCTGGTGGAAAAGCAGAGGAAGGGCGGCAGTTGCTTTGCGGATATGCCTCAGGTGAAAAGGCCCCGCTCCACTGGGTGCTCTTCGTAGGCAGAATAAAACTCACACCTGGATGGCACTGTTGCGCCCGATAAGTTAATGCGATGTATAGAACAGCTGAAATTCTGCAGTATCACTGTAAAGTAGAGGTATGAATGCACGTTGACAGCATCTGCCTCGGGGTCAAGGTCAGTGTGGAAGCACATGTGAGTGCCAGAGCTACAGTAGGGCTTCAGTGTTAGACTGCTTCGTGAGCAAGGAAAGTAAAAGTACTTTACTGTAAGCTTTAGTTTGTTTTAAAAGCACTACAACGTGAACAGCTGTAAAAAAGACTTGGAGTGGTGTCCTGTGACTGAACTGGGCACAAGCAATCACTTTGTGATGCACAGCAGAAGCCATTTTCCGTGGGTGTGCTTTCTGCAGCTGTGGTTATGTGAGTGCTGCCTCTGCAGACATCTGGAACTAGGCAGGTCTGATTTCCCTGCATCCCAACTCAGGGTCTTCTGCTTCTGTAAACACTACCTGGATCTAAAATGGTTTTTTTAAAAGGTGCTACTTTCAGTTAGATCCTGCCTCTAAAGCATAAAATGTGGTTTCTGATTTATATTCAGAATTTTCTTTGTAAGATGCAGTAATTCATGAAAGCTACTTTAAAGCCATAATATCACCCAAAATAATGAACTACCAATTTTATGTAATATAATTTTCTGTGTATAACTTCTTGTCTCTTGAAATTAGAGCTTTAAGATGTGAATCAGATGTGAATGTTATGATAATAATTTGGAGTTAGTAACAGTGCCACATTCCCTGTTACTTTTCTTCCCCAATGTTTTACTTCATTCTGACCTGTAGTACAGAATTTCACAAATCTGCTTTTGCTATATTAGTGTGACTACTGTAAACATAAATTGAAAATTCTGATTGGCTTATAGGTGCTCTTCCAGCAGTACAGCTCTTGGGAAAACTGTGGACAGGGCAGAAGGTATGATGTCTTAATTACTAATTTCTTGCATGTGATTTTTTTTTTTTTAATGATTTTTTTTGATCTTCAAACAATATGGTGGGTCAGGAGACAAAGAATACTTGAATGGCTTCTTTCCCCTTCTTAGATTTGGCTTTTTTCCCCCCGCCCTCATTGTGCAGAGATTTCCTGGCTTAACTTGATTACCCTCACCACCAACCATCTCTGTGCTCCAAGAGCACGAACTGAGTTGACCACTTCCATGAGCTGTCCAGATGTTCTTTGAAATGGAATAAACTGTAAAATAAAAATAAGGAGTTTTCCACTGTGATCCTGACACCTTCTTTCGTATTCTTGCTTCTTCTGTGCTTCTTACCATATTTCCATGTGAGAAAAGTTAGCTGATGTGCTTGGAGCTGTGCTGCCGCACCCAGGAAGAAGTTCCTGCCAGTCAGTAACAGCTCATGGAAGCATCAACACAGGGGGAAGGGGAAAGGTACTTCCACAGGCCCTGCCTCTGGGGGTTGTCACTAGAAGGTCCCAGATGCTCCTCTGTGATGAATTTGCTAGCATGCTTTAGTAGCAACCTCTGTCTGCTTCTTTTGCTATTCTGCTTTTCCTTTTTTCCTCTTTGGGAAGGCTGGGTGGATTGATCTGTGGGGTGGAAGGAACTGAGCAGTTGGTGTCAAGCTGTCAGAGCAGGACCTGGAGAGGGCACCTTACTGCAATAGTCAGGTAGGCTGAACTGGAGAAGCCACACAGGCAGAGATGGCAAACTGGACTGTGGGCCTAAGAAGGAAAATAAGGGACTGGGAAAGTTTAGGGCTCAGGTGAGAAGATACGGGGTAAGGATGATTGAAGAAGCTTGAATGGGTAAATGGGTACAATCTCTTTGTTTACTGTAGGGCCCCAATCCTGTCTTGACACAAGACACTTAAGCTTCCCACCAGCCTTTTGTATTATTATAGCAATAAATTGTGGCCTACATTAGAGAGTGGTTTTAAAATACTTGCTTTGGTACTTCCATTTGGATCAGCTTAAATTGTCCATTTTCATAAGCCAGGATTTGCTTTGGGCATTTCTTTGTTTCTAATAACAATTTAATATTGTTTCTCATAGTTACTCAAGAAGAAATTGTGCTCCCCCGAAAGAAAACCTGGTGAGTGTTTATTGCTGGAATATCTTTCAACCTGGAAGAAGATCTTAGTTAAACAGCTATATGTAGTCTGTCCACTGAAGCTGAAGAAAAAAATTCAAGTTGTTGTATTTCTGGATCTAATTTCCCACTAGTGGCTTTCCTGATGATTGGGATCTCTGGGAATATTCTTGACTCTTCCTCTGTGTGCCGAGTATAGACACTCCATTCTTGACCTTCCTTTTAAAAACTGTTATAAGGGTGACATTTTTAAGCGTAGTTCTGTTTCTTTGTAAATCACATTTATAGAAGTCTGTAAAACCAAGTTCATTTGGCTGCTTGCACGTGGGTGCATTTCAGCAAAATCAACTTGGCTGTTGATAGCTGGCTGAATAAATCTTGTTCAGAAATTATGCAGCTGAACAAAAGTTATTTGTTGGAAGCACTGAAGATGAAGTTGCATTGACTGTACAGCAGAAACTAAGTTTGTAGCCAAATGGTGTCTGCGTGTAAACCACTTTAACCTAAACACTTTCACTGGCCTGTCCTTGTTTGCTTGAAGCACAACCAAAGTCTTCAGGATCCACAGGCACTGGAGTTCTGAAACATCTAGTTTTGCTTTGTTTTGTTTTGTTTTTTCCTCACAAGACTTGGTTCATGTATCCATCCCTTGGAAATGAGGGACTCTGAGAGGGACATTCCAGGGAATTCTTTCTGTGCCCCTTTGCTCTATTCTTTCTTTGATAATGTGTAATAAGGGCAGGAGTGGTAGCAGGAAACACACATGCTTTTCTGCTTTTCCTCAGAGTCTCCTTTTTTTTTCTCTGGTTGTTCCAGAACTGAGACCATTTTTGCAGTTAAATGTCCCTTCCCTTTGCAAAAAATGGTATTTTATAACTGCAGCAAAACCATTATTTCCTAGAACTGAAAATCCTTATGTGCCCGGATAATCCTGTGCTTGTTCTGTGTACAATGTTACATGTAACATTCAAAGTCTGCAGCCAAGTACTAATCAAATCTCCTTTATGTTTAGGGATAAGCTAGCTGTTCTTCAGACATTGGCCTCTACTGTGAAAAGGGTGAGTGGTTTTGTTGATCATGGCAATAGGTTGAGTTGTCCATCTCACAGAATAGCCCTGCACTCTGCAGTCTCTTAATTCTACTTTGGCCATAAATGAAAGAAGAGATGCCTATATCCATTTTTTTACAGATGTTTTCACTTTTGCTCAGTAAGTTTTGCTGTGTCCATAAAGGTTCATTCTAGTGCAAGGACAGAGCTGCAGCTACCAGTGAAAGCTGTAATACTTTGATGAGGCATTTGCTGACACCAGGAGTGAGATCTTTTTCCTATCCAGCTTCCCAATCCAGACTGCCTTTTCCTGATCTCAGTCCAGAAAGCCAGCCTTGCAAAGAGCCATGAGTGTCTGCTCTGGCTGGGCAACCACTGCAAATGCCATGATGCCGTTCTTTAATCCTGTCTGTTTGGAGTTCTGGAGATTTAATCTGATCCTGCAAGTCCCCTCAGCTCACCTGAGACTGTTACAGTTGGGGTCCTGCTTGCTTTGCATGGTGCTTCTTGCTTGATGTGTTACAGTAAAGACCCTTTTGTTGTCACTACAAAATGAGCATGAGGTGGTTGTGATGGAAGTGCCCATTGTGCCTTAAATTCCCTGGGGTGGTGTGACGTGTACAGCAAGCCCATGTACGTAACTGGAAACGTATCAGCCCTGGATTCTCCTTTCTGCAGGATCCTACTGCTGCCCATTATATGTTCCAGGATGACCCCTTCCTTATGCCAAGAAATGCAGCCAATTCTGTAAGTATTGCCTTTCAAATCCTTGCTAGCTTCCCTCTCCCCCCTTCATCTCGGCTATGAAAACTCGTATCTAATGGGAGACTAGTTTCAATTACAAAAGAAAATGAAGTATCACATTTCTTTCAGGATTTTGTCCTCTATTTCTGAATGCAAAACAACCATAGCATTTCTCTGGACAAATCCACCCTGCACACACAAAGTTACTTCTTCTTCCTGCCCCGGTAGGGACCTTCCAGCTGACACAGCTCTGTTAACATTCCTGCAGGCTGGTGGCTTACCTGATGAGTTGTCTGTTTCTCTATGTTCTTAGTCTGTTCAATAACTCTCAACAGTAATTCTTTAAGTGAGACATTTACTCTGTTAAACTTGTGTTTACGTACCTTGGTTATAGACTGTCAATATGTGGTATTGCAAGTGGTGAGGTTTTGTGCTTACAGTTTAATTTAAATTAAATGTATTAATTAAAACACACAAGGTCACTTGTGTATGTGTTACTACACAGACTACATGTCATTAGTTAACTCTTCTGGCCAAGCTCCAGGAATTTCAGTTGTATCACCAAGCAGCTATTTGGTAACTTAGGCGTATAGAAATGGTAATATTGGAAGAAATATATAAATATTTATATATTTATTTATAATAATTATAATACATATATATTTATTTATT
>JANHGN010003676.1:48575-66033 GCA_024605025.1 Megaceryle maxima | reverse complement strand
ATATAATATCAATTCAATAAAATAAAATAAATCAAAAGAAAATAATTTGTTCAACAGTGTAATCTGTGAAACACTGAAACAGGTTGCCCAGAGAGGTGGTCAATACCCCATCCCTGGAAACATTCAAGGTCTGGTTGAACTGGGCTCTGAGCAACCTGCTCTACTGCAAGGGAGTTGGACTAGATGACCTTTAAAGGTTCCCTTCAACTCAAAGTATGATTCTGTAGCACAGTGCTGAGCCTGGAGTGAGTCAACAGCCAAACCAGCTACCACGTGTATTCCAACAGGCCCACCCCAAAACACTTGCATGGAATAAAATATAAATTAAACCCACAGCTTAAGCGATATCTGGAATTTAAGTAAATGCTTAGCACACAGATTACATTGGTCAAATAAATGAGTGACAAACAAAAGGAGCCAATAGGAAAGTACATGATATAATGTAGAGGAATGTGTTTAAGTGGACATAACAGGGACTTGCACTCTAACTGTCACTTGGCAGCTGCTGGACAGTTGCATCTCCTGCTGTTCTAGTTAAGCATTGATACCCAGGCTTGCTATTTACTGAATAAAGAAGCCTGTGATGCAAATCAGATGTTGGAATCTAGTTCTGTGGTTAAATGTAACTTACTGTTCCCAGCAAGAGGGTCCAAGGGACAAGACAGAGCTCATGACATAAGCCCATGACATAGAAATGAGTCAGACTTCTGTTGCCTGGGTGCATAGGCTTTTCCACACAGCACTGGCCACCTTTCCTATGAAACTCATCAGAAGGTGGAAAATCAGCAGTGGACATGAGAACGGGGAAGATTTAATTTGATCACGCAGCTGGCATGCATTATTACAACTGAAATTCCTGCATTTTCTTTTCATTTTGGCTTCGTATTTCTTTTGTTCACCCTCTTTTTCATGTTCATTATTGCAGAGTAATTGCTGACAGTCGCTACTTCAGCTGTGGGACTTTATCACAGCAGGATTAACTAAATCACAATAGCAGAGCCCATACAGCATCAGCCCCCTTCCTTTTCACATCCCAGAGGCAGATGGCAATAAGAAATTAATTTTCTCATATTGTTAAAGCTTATGCCTTTTCACCTGCAAGAAGGATTTTTGCTTTGGTTCAAGGAGGGAACTGATTTTACAGTTCCAGTGGGAAAGATGAATAGGCCCTACATCAAGGTGACTAATATGTTCTGTAAGTGTGAAAAGCAGGGATTTGTTTCATCTTCCTTTTTTTAAATTAAAGTTGTCAAGAACTGGTTTTGCTTTGCATATAGCCTTGTGCTAAGACACATGTGGACTATTAGCATGAATTCTTACAACAGAATCATACAATCTGATACTGGAGATGCTTTCTTTTTTAAATACCACATGCAGACTGGGAGCTCCCATCTTATTCAGATCTGTTAAACTGGTGCATGACACATTTCTAATTTTCAGGCTAACACGGGACTACTGCCTGTGGCAAGGCACTGAACTTGATGCAGCCAGAACTAACTTTCTCAAGATCTTTGAGATACAGCAGGAAAGGAACCCGGGCCAGAACAACATAACAGAAGAATTATGCAAGAATGAACTGGAGATACAATTTCTTTTATAAGATTTCTCCCTGCAAAGATGCTTCCTTAGGGTGATGGAGTATATCACTGTTACTTGCGAAGGAAACATCCTACAGCTGAATGATAAAGCCATTTTTAGTTCTGATGCAGATAGAAACAAGTAAGGTTCTTACTACTTTCAGATAGAATGCAATGAATAGCCATGGAAAATGGTGTCCTTCTTGTGGCTGTTAGGGCAAAAGCAAATTTCTCCTGACAAATCTACTTTCATCGCAGGCAGCTCTTAGGCTGTACAGGAAAGCTGGTGCAAGGTGAACCCCAGCATGGACAGCCAGTACATCACTCCTAACCTCCTCTTGTGATGCTCATCCTGCTCCAAGTGACTTTTTGAGGCTTCTGTAAGTTCTGTCTCAAACAGACATGTATTAACTAACACAAAAACACTGTTCCGAAGAAACTGCATGGGAAAAAGTTATTCCAGGTAACTTCCCGAGACATGTAAACTTTTTGAAAGCCATTTAGTCAGCACTTTCCTTAGTGTTTCAACTTTACATAATTTACATAATACATATTATTGCTAAGGGGAATGTTGTGACTGTACTAACAACTCCCTCTCAACAAATTATTTAACGAAAACAAGGGGATCAAGTTTTTGGGTCTTTCTGATATGTTCTGGAACTGAACCATGAGCCATGCCCTTCCTCCTCGCACATATAAGACAATAAAACCTTCACCTCACTCATAAATAAGACTGGATTTGAGCTGTGAATGGCTGACAATAGGCCATTCAGTCTCCTGAGCCATTCTGCCTTTTCTTTTTCCCCATTTGTTCTTCTCTAGAGAAACTCTGAAGGATGCCCCACATGATCCAGTAGAATTTAATCACACCAAATAAATGGCCAAGTGCAATCTCCCATCTCTCTAGCTAATTTCTTTTCATTAACACATTGGTTAATAATTGGTTTTCTTTTACTGTAGATCGTATCGATTATGCATTAGATCTTCATCGCAGTAATGGGAATGTGGACACCATTTTCCATTATTGAGATATTTAATATAAAAGGATGTCTGGAACAGATTAGATAGCCATGCCAAACTAGTATGAAACTGAAGGTATTAAAAAAGCACCATTGTTTAAGTTGTCTTTTTTTTTTTTTTTTTCTTTTAATTTTGATGTTTATTGAAGTCCATGTAGAAGACTGTCTACCTTGTGGTAACTTGTTCACATAGCCCTGTGTAAAACCAAAGTGTAAGCTTTTAATTTGCTTTTCTACCATAACAAATCTGTAGTAGTTATCGCTGTTTAAATGCAGGTTGAGCTTCCTTCTGCTGACCACAGGCTCAGCATGTGTGTTGGTCATTGTTGCAAAGTAGTTGTGAGCTTCCATGCAGCTGCTCTCCAGGTCACGTGGCTGCTTTGTGAGCTATTCCTCTAGTCTCTGCTTGCAGAATATCTCTGCTACACAGTGCATCTGGTGTTTACTTAACTGTCAGTGCTGCGATGATGGAGATCCAGAGCTCGCTGGTGAGTAATAATTGAGTCTAGCTGTTCTATCCAAATCCCACAGATTAAACTTGCCATGGTACAGCAGGTAGACAGCCTAGAACTGTAATTGCTGGACATCTGATGCACTTTTACACAATATGCAGGTCAGCCCTAAGCTTCACAATAAAATAATCTTTTTATGACACTGTCTAATTGCCCTGTTTTTTTCCTTGCACATATTTTTCACATCACTAACAGTTAGGATTGATGAAACATATAGTTTAGCTTTATTTAGCAATTGTTCTCCTAAAATCCAAAGGAACTCTGCAGTATTACTATTACTCACTTGCCATTTTCCTTTTGGGCCTGACAGTATTTGCTGGCTTTGGGGTTTTTTTTAAGTTACCGGAGGTCTGAAGAGAAAATTCAGTTTTCTTGTACCGTATTTAATCTTATTGTTAGAGAAAAATCTTTCAAATGTAATCTCTAAAAAACGAGAGTCAAAACATAAAATGAAGCAAGTATAATTTAGGTCTATGAATTTTTAACACTTCAGATTGACAAATCTGAAATGAGAGTATTTGGTTTTAACTGCTTCTAAAAAAATCCCCACAGACAAACAGAGGTATCTCTGCTTTCACTAATTTCTATCCCTTTTCAATGTCTCTGTGTTCATCTTTTACCAGTTGATCTCTGTTACTAATGAACTCACAAGAACAGCTCTCAAGTTGTTCTTAAAATGGGTTAGGTCTGAGTTCAGTCCTAAATTTAGGATGCACAACACACTATGGAAAACATTTTTATAGGATCCATCCCTTTACAAACATGCGTCAGTTATTGTTTAGCAGACTGACTTGAACACAAATAGGAAAGAGATTTCGAAAAGAAAAACCCCAAAACTCATTAAAGTGAAGGAGTCAAAGAGCTGTAGAATTTGCTTTAGTTTATCTGTCACAAAAAATATTGCTGTCTACAAACACTCAGATCAGAACAAAAAGAAGTCTACTTATTAATTTCTCAGAGAAAGATTCATCTGTGTTTTAGAAAAACACATGGTGCACACCACTGAAATATTTTTACATCCCAGATGGGAAACAGGAACTCTTAGTATAAGTGGTTCCCGGATTTTTTATAGCATATCTTCCCAATACTCCATTATTCCCACCAGTCTAAAGTCCATCCATCCCAATTCCTCCCACCATCTCTGCCTCCACAAGTTCATCTCCTCTCCCCAGAACACCAACTCTCCTCATGCTTTGGTCTCTTCTCAAAACATGTAGGTGATACTGGAAATCAATGGAGATCAGGGGAGAGGAACAGAAAGTATTGAGCTACAAATACCACCAGTTAACCTGCTTAGACTACGAGTAACTTCGAAGCAGTTTGGGCTGACTAACTGTGGAGTGGGTAACTAAGGAGAGGTGGGAGGCTGTGTTGCGGACACACGGCACAGCTACTGTTTCAAGCTCGTTCTCAGTCCCACGTCCTTTCTGGAGAAATGAAGGCAACAACAGCAGTAGAATGGGAAAAGAAAGCAGGAAGGAGCAAGCAGAGCTACTGACGTGTCCCAACCTGCATTTTACCTGCAAGATTTCTTGCCTTAATGATTGGGTACAGTGGATTAGAGCACACACATCAGCGAAGAAAGGAAAATTAAGGCCAGGACAGAAGAACAAATCACCATGACTGCAAATGATTCCAAAAGCACAAATGCTTTTAACACCTATTCAAATGAATCATAATCTTTTCTTTGAGTAAGAGCGAAGTGCAGTGCCCTAAATGCTGTTTAAGATACTTTGACTGCACCAAAAATATTTACAGCTTCTGCAATATTGCATATATTGCTCTTTACTGTCCTATAAAAGTGTTCAGTACTGATAGAGCCAATGATAGCAGATTGTTTTGAAGTTCTAATTAAACTCAATCAGAATTAATTTAATAAGCTCTATATTCAGTAAACATTGGGGGCTTCTCAGTTACAATCAAATATCCTTCGATTAGATTATGCTGGACAAACAGAAACTGCAACATCACTCATCACAGCTTCTCAGAACTTAATGCTTTTCTCCTTCTATCAAGTGGCCCAAGTCCATATTCCTCTAAGAGACCCAAACATTTAGCCATTATATATATATAACATTATATATATAACATTCTATGATTCTATGATTATCTCTTCCCACCACTGGTCCAACCGCTCCAGTCTTTCAGCACCACCTTTACCTTCCCCCCTGCCATCTACTAGCTCTGCTATAACGTCCCCAAAATATACAACACATATAGTTTCCCCTGGAAAGGAAAAAGGGAGCATTTCCCCAGGAAAATATTTTATGCACTGATGTTTGTGTTAATTCCTTCCAAGCATCATGAACCTGTTGGCTTCTATACCTTAAACTTACTGAAGATCAAAACAAGTTTTACTATCCCACCAAGAGAACGCAAGATGTGCCTCAGATGATACTCAGTTTATCTGCTCTGGTGTTCCATCCTGATCTTTGCAATCTGTTCTCAGCACTGTGACAAATAGCTCTACATACAGCTCTAATTCCAGATCAGTGCTAATAAAAACGAGAGTTGTAATAATAGCTAGAGTCACTGCCTGTGATTGTGCTAGAGTACAAATGATGCCTGGAGACTGTGCAGGAGATGGAAATTTTATTTTCTCCTTACCGATGATTCACACCATCTTCTTTTGCCTTGAGGATTGCTCCCCTCTAGTGACAGCAGAGACAAGCATAGCTGATTTCTTTTATGGCTATCACTTGGTGACACACAAGTGCTAGCTACTTTACCCAGAGAAGGATATCAAATGCAAACCAAGTAACAACATGGAAAGCAAATGAACAAGCAGAATCCGTGGGTCTCATCCTTAGCAACCTGAGCAGTTTCACTACTATGATAGGCAACAACTGAAGATCTCCAGCTGCAGAAAAAAACCCCAACCCACTATTCGAACAGCATACTGACACCCACCTCATGTTCTGGGGAACAAGTTCTGTGACAGGTATTTTCAGACATGGTGGCTGAGGATAAGGGTAGCTTCATGGTCTCAGCATGAGCCAGATTTCACCTTCGTTGGAGATACTTTAACATACTGTAGCACTTCAAGTACACTGCAGAACGACAGACCCATCATAATTATATATGGGCTTTCTTTGTCACAAGGGGGCTTTATGCTTATTACCAAAATCCTTCTACAGTATGTTGGCTGACTGGATCCACGTTTCAAGACACAGACTATTTAGATATAAGCAGTGTAGATGTACAAATACAATTAAAAGCCTAAACCTTTCTAATAAAAATTTAGGGTACTTCTCAGATTGCTCTGAAGGAGCCAAAACAAGCTTGTGGGATTGTGGCAAAAAACCTCATTTATTTCCCCTGATTAAAGAGAGAGGTTAAGTGGATAGCTTAGATCTTGACTACCATAAGGTAAGCATTCAAAAAAATCCAACCAACAAACAAACAGAAAATTCAAGAAGAATTAATCCCCCCTTCTGGCTCTCACTGTCTTACATTCACAATTTCCTTGCTTTGCATGAGACAGCTTCTTGTGTTAAGCAAGGACCTGCCTTTGGGAGGAATCCCTCAGAGTTCACGAGTTACACTGCTTGTGGAGTGCAACAGAAAGTGACTGTACTAGACACTTGTTTGTTGGGCTTTTTTTAAAATGTAGACAGCTACTTTTCTAGATTGTGATGGATCTTCTTATTTGTAATAATATTTTGCCTTCTGTAGCACTCTGAGCCTCAGCATGGCAGAATACTTTGCAAACATCTAATTAAGCATTACCATGTCCTACCAAGGTTGGCAGGTAGGTGTTTCATAATGACATCAGATACTTAGCTTGCACACACAGACACAAAAACTAATCATTAGGTATGGGGCAGCTATGGGGCAGAAGTGGAACCACAATATGAAAATTTCATTGCCACTTTTCCAGCCTGACTACCTGAGGAGTCTCTGACTTTTGGAGGGCCTTGGGTGGATGGTGCTATGTCAGGAGGCAGTAAAGCTGGCAGCTAGAAAGGAAGGTGAAAAAAGAGGGTGTTACAGCAATCTTCCCGGGATTTCAGGTGACAGAAGTCAGAGTGTCCAGCCTTGGGCTTCATTCACCAATAGACATAATGGTATGAGATTATTCTCCATCTCTGAAGAGGCTACGGACAATCACAGCGCCCAAGTGCAGTGTGTTCTGTTCTGGCATCCAGAACGGCATCCCGAAGCAGAACAGCAAGGTCAAGCCCTTGTCCACATGAGCTGGCAGAGCTGGCTGGGTAGCTGCAAGCTAGTGTGTTACATGCAATTCTCACACTTCCCCTGGCTTGTCATAATCTATGTCCACAGCATCTGTCTCACTAAATTACAGAGACATGTGCAGCCTTGAACAACAGAAAGGAGGAATTAAAAGCAAGGAGGTTGACACTGAGATCACTCTTTAGTGAAGTCTCAGCCCACTGGCTAATGAAATCAAAACTCATCTGGGGATCTATCCACAAGTCCCATTTATCATAATCTGTGTGTCTAAAGCTAACTCTTAAAATCCTACCTGAATATATCCTTCTTGTTCTGCTCCAGAAGGTTTCTGATAACCCACTGGCTTGCAGAAGTGGCTTAAGGGAGCCACAGAACTCATCTTTGCTCACACAGGGTTTCTAAATGTCTTTGGCCAGTATCTTTATCAGTGACATTAAATTAGAGCTGGAAATTTGGTATATGGTAAAGATTCCTGCTTGTGGCTCAAGAGACCTGGCTTTGAATCCCAGCCCAGGGTGGACTTCTTCGGACATATGAGCTAAATCACTTCTCTATCACATACTATGTCACCCAAACTTTAGTAAGGTGAACTTCCCTGCCTTGTAGGTAATCTCTGAAATAGGACATTCATCAGATTAATAACATTTGGCTCAAGTACTGATGAGCTGAAGGCTACCTAAGTGCTCTATTTAGATAAACAAAAGTGTGAGGCAATCCCTCAATTGCCATGGTCTTAATTCTTCCATCTGAGCTTTCCTATCTAACAAGGCATGCAGCAATATCTGAAAGGAGAGGCCAGATGTTCAGAGCTCCTTGTGTACCTTCCACACTGCTGCACTGGTACAGACTGTTTAAGCATCTTACTATTTTCTTTTTTTTATCCCTTTTTTCCATAAGCCTTGATTAAGTAACAGCCCAGGGTAAAACAAGTCCAATGGACAGAGAGGAAAGGAACACCTGCCAGATAAATATAACTGGTATAGATGCACCCATCTGAGCTGAGAAGTGTGGGCTATTAATGAAATCATTTAATCCATCCCTCCCAAATGCAACTGGGACATTCTAGTCAATCGCTTTGTACAATAGATTTAAAGATCTCTTAAAGAAAGGGTTTACTGCAGGATTTTATGCATCTTAAGAGGTTTTATCTCTGCTTTTAGAGGAACATTGTTAGGGGCTGTGAAATATCTCTCCCTGTTCTACAAGCACACTTTGCATTAGTAGGATGCACTTCAATTAGTTGGCTAATGTGCTGAATTTGGAGAAGACCAACAAGAGCCAGGTAAAGAGCCACAAGACGTAGCTTTTCTGTCACTTCTTAAAAGCTCCAGTCTTGTTTTATCATGTCCATATTTACAAATGCATATGCTGGCATTTCTAAGCGAGATTTATGATGGCTTGCTAAATGCAGAAGACTGCTTAAAATAACCATGAAACACTTAGTCTAACCTAGCTTTCCCAAGACCTAGGGGCTTTTAGTGGGACTAAACAGCTACAACATATTTAAGACTCAAAGCATTTAAAATGAGGATACCCTTTTCAACAGTATCATGTCAAAAGGCCTTAAACAACCTGGCTAGAGTCTTGCACAGAGACCACACCACTAACCAGTCCTCTTCTGTTGCTGCATACCTGATCTAATTCTTTCAGTGGCTTTGGGGAAAAAAAAAGTGTCCTTAACAAACATGTCACTGGTCAGCAAAGCAGTAACTGAAACACTTTCTTCTGGAAATCCCTGTATTTACCACCACTAAAATAAAATAAAATAAAATACAAGCATAATAAGTAAATGCCCACTTTTAGAAAGACTTTGCATCTTACTACAGAGAGAATACATAGTACCTTTGTCTTTGGTTATTCTTGACAAGCAGTGCAGGAACTCATAGTCTGTAAAAGCTCTCAGTACTACAGAACACAACACACTTGCGGGTGAGGACAGATACCAGATAGTTCCCCTCCTACCTCATTGCATTTCTTGAAGCAGGGCACTGATGTAAAGATGAATAGGATGAGGCTGTTCAGAAGAACACAACATTCTCTGGAAACTATTGCCAAGAAATGTAAATTGACAGGTATGCACTGACTTAAGATGGGACTAGAAGAGATGCCAAGATGCTCTACAAAAGCAATCAGTTTAGACCTGACTTTCCTTCCCCTGGCTGTGAGCACCTGTAGGAATCTGGGACCGTTTCAGACTTGTAGGATACTATGTGTGGCAATGTCAGCATACCTCCAAGAGAAGTTTGGAAGATAAAAAAAAGAAGGCAAGAGCCTTTGGACATTGGGAAACCTTTTCTTTCTCTACAATGAGTCAGGATTTTGATGGTTTCCCATCACCCCCAAGTCTTTTAACATGAAAGAAAACATCATTCAGAAAGGGAAAACAAAGATAATTCTCACCAAGCAGCTAAAATCCAAAGTGTAACTCCCTTACTCCCTGAAACAGAGGTGAGTGTGGGGCGGCATCTTATCTCAGAGTCCTGAGATCAATTGACTTGGAAAGATATTATGAGAATGCACAATTTAAAAACACCCAGGGACATTTTGATTTGCCTCTGGCTGAGGACAGGGAAAAAAAAAAAAGTAAAAAAAAAAAAAGTAAGGCAGTCATAGGGACAAACAGTCCTTTCAGGACATCAGCCTAAAATAGCTTTCACGTAATCTCTATGTCCTGCAAAGGTGAAATAAATCCAAGGGACAGCAGACAGGACACAGCAACCTAGACTACCATAGGTCCATTTTCTTTGTACATCATCTGTCTGAAATAGCCTTGTGAGTGCTTCATGGCATTTGTCATCTCCACCTACACATACCTCCTGGGGAAGGGCCTGGATAAAGATTTACATCCCTGAAACTTCTTCATAACTTTCTGATAACAGCAGCATCTGGTAGCCTCCTTGGTTTCATGCAGAAGGGAGACTGACAGGCAGAGAGAAAGACTGAAGCAAGAGCATCATGAAGGTCTGAGGATGTAGGAGGCTGAGGCAGAGGATGAAGTGAGGGAGAACTCATGAATTCCCAAAGGGGAAGGCTGTGGGGGATGTCAGGGCAAACTTGAGCTGAGAATGGTTGGAAGGTTAAAAGACAAGTCAGAGCAGACCGTGTTTGGAAGCTGCTTGCAACAGTTACACACTGATTTTTCTCTTAAAGCCTTTTAGGTGGCAGCTGCCTGGCCAACCCTGCAGACACCAGGAGTAATATCCATTTCACTGCATAACTGCAGGGCAAATCCCATCGGAAGGAGAGGTGGGCACCTCCATGCATTTAAGACCACTGGCCCTGGAGGTCTGAAGCTTTCCTAATGCTAGGCCATCGCCAGGCAATTTTACCTCTGTATTTATATTCTATTATAAGCCTTTGAGAGCAGAGAAAACCTAACACGCACAAACCATTTTGCAGCTTAATCCATTCAAACTCAGCATTTCCAGTGTCAGCTGGGGATCTGATCTCTTGGTACATGGCACTGAATCTGGAATTGTCACAGAGAGAAACGAGGGTGCTGTTCAGGTTTTATCTTGGGTGTCGCATACGCAGCAACCAGACTTTTTCATTTCTCCAGGCTCCGGGCAGTCAGTGCCACATGACAGAGCAAACAGTAAATCATATTTCTGGGGATGGCAGCACAGATTTCTTCCTTCATGAAAATGAAGTCTTTCTGCACACTTTTCTCAGCCTGGCCATAAATTCCTCTTCACACTAATTTATTGCACTGCGCCCTGTGAATTCATATGAAGACAGCTTCATAAAAGAACATGCAACCACCCTTCTGCTCTGTAATAGCATAAAAAAGATTTAATGTAAACAAGAATGAGGACTGAAGGGATAGTACCGGTGGGAAGTCTGGTCCTGTGACTAAATTAATACGCTGACAGCCACTCTGAAATTTGTCTTTTCTAGCAAAATGATGAGGTAGTCTGAAAGTCTCCATGACAACACAACCCAGTCTTGTGTTACAAGATGCTTATGCAAGAAAGCATCTAAAGTACAGTGCCTGGGGAAAGCCTTGCAATGAAAAAACCTCACAGGGTTTCAGCTGCTTTCCCCACCTTATTCAGATTATTTTCCACGTGTTTTTTTCTTTCTTGGAACTTCAGATAAATAAGGAATTTTACATAGACTTCCAATTATATCACTGCTTGTTATTCTCAGTTAAAAAGGCATGAACGGAGATGTCAAATAACATGGAAATACAACACATTTTTTCTCTGATCAAAGTGCTAAAACCTGGTGGCTTAGTACATGCTTGTATTTCCAGAAGAGCTGCGTTGGTTGGTTATCAATGTAACAGTGTCCAGAAGTGCCAAACATCAAAACCACCGTTCCCCATAGTGTGTGCTATCTAAAATACAAACTATCAGATTTAGATAGAATATGTATTCATACAAGATTCTTCTATTGGAAAAAGAGGACATGTTTTTACATCAGACGTGTTCTCACACATGGCGGGATTCGGCCGCCTAAATGGAGATGTCTGATGCCATTTGAGATGCTCCAGGCTTCCCTGCTAGCCTCCAGCTGCTACTCCAGAAGAGAACATAGCACTTACAGGTCTTGTGTCACATCTCCCAGCACTATGTGAATAACTCAGACACCAGATCGTTGAACACCCAAGATAGGAGGCCTGAGAGCACCTGGTATCTGATACTATCAGAGTCACCAAATAGTTTTCAGATACCAGAATTTCATCCCATAAATCTTATCCAGTGCATATCCAGAGCAAAAATATTATCATAACAAAAGTAATCAAGGGCATAATTTAGGCCCCATCTCCAGGAAAAGACTAGACCTTTCTAACTTCAGGGTCCTTTCCACTGATTTCAGTGTTACTGTGAAATTGTGGAAGGTTGAAAACAAGTGCAAAAATCAGTGCCTTGAAGGAGCCTCCTTGCTTAAAGGCTGGCCAAGTTTCCCAGCAAAGCTTTCCACTAGGATCACAGGAACACAGGTGGAGCAGAATATTAAAAGACGTCTTATTAAGTTAACATGACTGGAGAATTAGCCTGAAAATAAATAAGCCAGGCAGGGCTTATATAAGCTTTAATATAATCTTTTATCAGAGCTGAGGAGTCCCTAATTAAACTAACTATGGAAAATAGCACTTAATGAATCTGTAAATAAATACCAGCAGGAGAGACGGCAGCACTAAAGGAAATGTATCAGGGAAGGTCTGATCTCCAGAGGAGAGCTGAAAGGAGCAAAGCAAGATCAGAACTGCTGAGCACCCCAGCCCATCTCACTAATGGACATCCCAAAGGGGTAATACACAAATACGCAGGAGAACACCCACAAACCTTTACTTTCTTTCACAAGCTCTTACCATTCACCTTCATCTCTGGTAATTTCAGTGGAGAAGCATTCAAAACATTCATCAGTTCAAATGTCCTTTGAAGTCTCTCCTTTCACACACTACATTTCACTGTGTTCAAACCACTGCTAATACTCCAGCAAGTTCTACCTGGCATTGCCTTTGATAAGAAGGGTGTGTGCAATATCTTGCCAAGACCAGGAAACCACAGCGATGCACAGTGAAAGGGCTGTAGAAGAAGTTAACTGAGTTCATAACAGAAAGGAGGTCACCCAGAATGAGTGAACCACTAAACTCCAGTCAAGCCAGAAAAATAGCATGGAAAAGCTCCATGGAGGCCAAGTCTTCACATGAGTCAAACAGGGTGGAAAGTTTAGTCATTCTGCTCCAGGGGAAGGTAGGCAACTGCTTTCCCTGGGAGCAGTGTTGGTCATCCTACTCCTGTGGAACACCCCTGCATAATAAAACCACAGCATTTTAATGGTCTGTTAGAGATGCCACCCATGCCTGCATCCTGTTACTCTGCGATCATTGCTGACACAACCAGCCTGTACAACAATCAAAGTGGCTGTCCACAACTTCTCTTATTTCTGAAAATGATTCTGCCTTTACTCTAGGACTATGTGCCACATGGTTTTCCCAGCATCACTGCAGGGAATTCAAATAAGCCACAAAAAAAACCCCCAAAAACAAAAACCCAAACTACCAAAACAAACAACCCACACTTCCAGACACCCATGCCTGGATGTTTAGTCCTCCCCTAAGTCTTCACTTCTCCTCTGCATGCTGACAATTCGTACTCTCCTTGGAGGACTTCCTCTCCTTCAGTCCTCCTCGGTGGTGTTCAACAAACGGCGAGTTGTTGTACAGCTAACTTCATCCCCTTTTAGATGGTCTGCGATGCTGTCCCACAAACCTTTCTGCACTAGGACCATACATTGTAGTTACACCATGCAGGAACCACTTAAAGGTGCAACGTCCTGTATCACTCACAGCCTTCCAAGTGGACTCCTCCTTCACTGTTGACCATCCTTTGTCAAAGAGTTGGAGCTCAACAGTGATTTTATCTTAGATCTTTAATTTCCGACTTGCTCTCAATTTTTACTTTTTTATTTTTCTCTTTTAAAAAGAAAACCACATTTCAGAATTTTCTCATCCTTAACAGACAGACCTGAGCAGCTGAACCTATTAATTGACCCACACCAGTCAATCCCATGTGGATAAGACTGCATCATGCCTTAAGATCAGTATCATTACAAGAATCCACCACTACAGCAATCATCCTTTCCCAGATAGTCTCTGGAACAGCTCCTGCTGCTCTAGAAGTCTAGAAGTGCCACATCCAGATGGTTTTTGAACCCCTGCAGGGATGGTGATTCCACCCCCTCCCTGGGCAGCCTGTTCCAAGGCCTCACCACTCTCTCAGTAAAATAATATTTCCTAATATCCAACCTAAACCTCCCCTGGTGCAGCTTAAGCCCACTGTCTCTCATCCTATCACCAGTCACCTGGGAGAAGAGACCAACACCCACCTCACTCCAACCTCCCTTCAGGGAGCTGTAGAGAGCAGTAAGGTCTCCTCTCAGCCTCCTCTTCTCCAGACTAAACAACCCCAGGTCCCTCAGCTGCTCCTCATCAGACATTTTCTCCAGACCCTTGACCAGCAGACATTTGGGTATTTTATTCAGGAAGAAAAAAAAAAAAATTAAAAAAACCTCAGAATAGTCTATTAGAAAGCCTAATCTCATTTCTATAATGAGCCTAATAATACAACTGTGTAGAAGTCCATAACTTACACAACTTTCCACAAGCCACTAAGCTGTGAAGTCAAGCTGGGAATCAGCAAATACACAGATTTCTCTTTTCATTTCTCACATCACACTTCATTATGGATAGTAATATACCAAGATCCTCAAGGAAAGCTCAGAGACTGGCAGCCCACAAGCAGCATAGAGAAAAAATTATTATTTGGAAGCTCCATACAAAATGGATTTCCTTTTTTTTTTTTTTTTTTATCAAAAAATATCTTAAACTGTTACCTTTGCCTCAGCCAGATCACTAAACCAATACTATAGGGAGAGCAGAATGCCACCATAATGGGGAAGACAACACCACTAATGAAGTTACAGATTATATGATATTTCCCCTCCTTTACAGTCGGTTTTTGACAGCTGATCTTGACACCTTATTCAAACAGGAGTCCTCAATGAATTTCAATTATAGGAAGAAAATAACAAAAAAATTTGCACAATACTGAACTATATGCATCAAGACTGACAGACAGCTAGATTTGACATGTCGCCTTGCACAGAGAATGATATTGATCTGCAACATCTATTTCCAACCCTTTATTTACCCCTTTATCCCGTTTCAATGCAAAATAAGTGGGTTTTTTGTTTTGTTTTTTTTTTTTCCTTTCTTTCTAAATCAGCTCTTCTCTATCTTCATTCTTTCTTAGTTCTAATAACTTACCAGTTTCAGTGAGCTTCTTCTGGGTGGCGTGTTTTAAAAATAAAGACACATGCCTTAGAAGGCAGAGTGCTTATAGGAGAAGCTCCACAACAATCTAGATTATGTTAAGTAGTGGGAAGGACTAAAGCCCCGAACATGTGCATACATTCTGATCTACACCCACAGCATCACTGACAGCACTAGGTGAGCTTGTTTTGCTGCAATTGGTGGCTCATGTCAAAGCATGTCGTTTATAACATTGAAGCTTGGGTTTTGTTTTGTTTCTTCTGAAAGCAAGTGTGCGGGCATAAGGAGCAGCAAACCCTTTAGAGACATGCATTTAATACCCAGGTGAATGCAAAAGCAGAACAATGAAGATAGTAGCTGACTAAAATTTCACTCAAATGATGCAGATAACTATATTTTGTGACAAGAGATTGTGCTGTAACATCTAGCTAAACGTGATGATTGTCAGCCTTAGTTAGACCTGGAAAAATGGAATTCAAATTTTTTTTTAGTTTTTCCCTCCTTTTGTCTGGAACAGAACTATTTTGTTTTCAGACTGTATTTCAGGGCTAATGCTTGAGAAACAGAGTCTAACAACTGAAGTTGGAGTTATAAGTGATTAATTCCTCTGAAAAAAACCCACCTAAACAAACAACACAGCAGGCTTTTTGTGGCTTCTACAGTATTTTGTACTTCTTCACTTGCTTTGTGCAGCTGTACCAGGGAATAAAACCAGGTGTAAGGCTTGCTTGTTGCACCTGAATACAGACAGCAGCTGTGAGTCTTTCCTAAAATCAAAGAAATGTGCTACTTTTTGCCAGCTGAAGTCCTTTCCAAATGAGAACTCTTCTGTTTATGAATAAAAATAGCACCGTGGTGGCAGGGCTGTGTCCAGCACTTCTCTACAGCCCCAAAACAAGAACAGTACCTGGCAAGAACCTGCCGGTGTTAATGAGGTGACGTGCAAACGTCGATGGTATCAGCTGCTCTGTTCCTGTGCAATGGAACTTTTCCTGATGCATCCTCTTGCCCTTTATGCATATCACCACCCAACCACCACATGTAAGGACTTGCCATTTCTCGTGTTTCACCTGCACTTTTCAGTCTCAGGTACTGAACTTTTCCTTTCTGCTCCCTGCTGTGAGGGCAGGTCTGATTTTGAAAGTATCACATTTCAAACATATATTTCTTTTTAACCTTTAGCTCTTCTTTCTAATTTTACTCCTGAAACAATTTCGAAGTGTTCCTCTCCCCTTCTCATTATCCCTGTCCTAGCTGTTCAAATTGGTTTTGGTTTATTTTTTTTTTCAGAAGCAGAAGGACAGACATCCAAGATGAACCCATAAATTTTTTTTCCTCCCTGCAGGATTTATTTTCTTCCTTACTATCCTCTTCTGAGTCATTTCAGAAGGGTTTACCTATGTGGACTTCCACTGGTTTAAAAAAAAAAAAAAAAATCCTTCTAATCTTCAACCCTTATTTACTAAAATATATTATAATTTAGCTTAAATGCCTCTGTAGTGCTACCTTTCTCTCCTTCCAAGTATATTTATAGACACTTATTTCTACCTTAATTTCATTAAGCAAGGTCTCAGACTCCCAATTAACATAGCAAATCTACATATTTGGGGGCTGAAGCATGGCTCTTTATCTTACATGAGACCTAGAGAGTGTGTGGAAGAGCTCTCCCTGTTTTAGGGAGAGCAGCCAGGTCTGTCTTCATCTCAAGGTTCTGATCCCTCAGCCAGCACAGCCCAGACCCTTTCAAAGGAAAGCACATCCCTAATGCTCTGTATTCCATAGCTGCAGGAATATGGTAATTGCACTATACAAAAGTCCCAAATTAGCTGGTGACAGCTCAGCACTCCAGCAAAGAGCAGCATCTTTTTATTGGGAATACTCCTACATAGTTTCACGCCTTCACCTACATAATAGAAGAGCTTGAATCAGGTGATGGATCTCACACTTTCTTTAAAAGGAATTCCTGGGTCATGGGCTTTAGTTAAGGGTTTTCCAGTCATATGGGAGCAGGGTCAAGAAGGAGGGAAATTGTTAAATCGTTTGACCTGGTTAAGATTCTTTTTTCTTTGGTTGGTTGGTTTTTGGGGCACTGCTGTGGAATGGAGGTCTGTGTCATAGAATGTCACCACACATAAATAAATAACCAGGACACATTTCTGCACCTTGAGAAGTCTGAGGTATAACAAATTATAGTGAACAGCTTAGGCAAGATCATAGAATCATTAAGGTTGGGAATGACCTTCAAAACCATCAAGTCCAACTGTCTTCTAAACATTATCAGGACCACTAAACCATGTCCTGAAGTGCCACATCCAGATGGTTTTTGAACCCCTGCAGGGATGGTGATTCCACCCCCTCCCTGGGCAGCCTGTT
>JANHGN010003676.1:22994-41153 GCA_024605025.1 Megaceryle maxima | reverse complement strand
TTTGGGGGTTTTTTTGTTTTTTTTTTTGTTTTTTTGGGGGGTTTGTTTTTTTTTTTTTGGTTTTTTTTTTTTGGTGTATATAATTTCTGTTTGTTTCCTTTTCTCCACAGCAGTAAGATTTTACACTGAAATGCCTGCAACACCTTTTCTTTCTTCCACTCTTTTTTTCATTTATGCATTTCTGTTTCAGGCACCATGAGAAAACTTTAAATTAATTCATTTTTCCTTACTTTTACTTTAAAATCCATTTGTTATGCAGTGCATATCCTTTAAAATGCACTTCAGGGATAACTTCTTGACTTTTTTTTTTGTTGTTGTTACGCCTTTGCAATGTTGTATAAATCAATAAGAGTTTTCTTTGTTGTTTTAATGTTAATTGTCCTGCATGATTACACCTAAAAGGGAAAGAAATGCTTCCAGAGGAAATATAGTGCTATGGCCCAATGAGACTCAGATTTACAGTTGGGGTTTCTTTCTAGGTCTAGTAATTTTTGTTTGTAGGCTGAGGCTTTTCATGAAAAAAGATGGCAGATGTAAACAAGTGATGTGAGGAAAAAACACACGCATCATTTTCCTCACTCCAGTGCATCCTATTGAGATAGAAGCTAATGAATGAGTGAGGTCAAGGCTGAAATATGGTTCAGATTAGTCATGAATGAAACCTGTTTCTAATTAAAACTTCCCAGTGGTCTGTGTAAAAGATACGCGATGCTCACCCAAAGCACCAAAACAGGCCTAATGATCACCTTGCTTGTTTTTTCAAGAACGATAGGTAGTGAGGGCTCCTGCTCTTCAGCATAAATTCCCTCTGTCATGGCAGCTGTGGCACTGTATTTAGAGCTTGGCATCACTTCTCAGGTGCATGAATTCATTACGAAATTTAATGCAAAAGACCACAAAATCTAGTTGTTAGCTGTGACTAGAACTGAAATAACACCATCTTTTTTTTGTAGACACTCTTAGTCACCGTTGCCATGCTGGCAAAAGCAAGAATCACTCCTTCCTTTGATTGTTTGTTTTTTTTTTTTTTTTTTTCCTGCTTTTTCCTTATTAATCTCCTTTATCTGTGTGCAGTTTTGGACAGGAGTGCTGGGGTGGAGGGGAGAATAAACGAACACTCATTTTCTCACATCCACTTTCCTTGGTACCACCTTATTCACTGGGCTAGGAAATATCCTCCATCAAGTCCTTCATACTCCAGCATTCTGGTCTTCTGTGTTACAGAAAAAATCAGAGCAAAAGTGAAGGCAGTACATCTACTCTGATTAGGACAAGAGTGTGAAGGGCTGCCCAGCAAAAGCCAAGCACAGGGGACGGTGAGCAGATAGAAGACAGCAAGACTGAGAAAGAGCTTCTTCAACCAAATGACAATATCAGCTCATAACTTACTATAAGTAAGCTCTATACAGGGGAAAAACTAATCAAAAAAAGATGTGGACAGGCTGGAGAGGATCCAGAGAAGGGCCACCAAGAGGACCAAGGGAGTGGGAAGCTCCCATATGAGGTAACGCTGAGAAAACTGGGTTTGTTCAGCCTTGAGCAAAGAAGGTTTAGGGGAGAACTTAATGCCATGTACAAGTATTTAAAGGGTGACTACAAAGAAGATGGAGACTCCCTTTTTACAAAGAGTCACGTGAGAAAGAGGAGAAGGAATAGGTTACTCCTGGGGAAATTCCAATTGGACAGAAGAGGAAAATTTTTCACAATGAGAACAACCATCCATGGGAATAATCTCCCTGGTGAAGCAGTGGAGTCTCTGACATTGGACACCTTTAAGACTCACCTGGACAGGGTGCTAGATCATGCCTGACTGTCAAGATGACAAGTCATGACAAGTCATCTTGACTGTGCTTTTACCAAGAAAAGCTGGACCAAATGATCCTTGAGGTCCCTTCCAACCTGATATTCTACGACTCTATAAAAAAAGTTTAGAATTAGAAGAGGGCTTCCTATTGACAGAGGGGTGAAGTACTAAGTCATCATTTTTAATCAAGCAATAGGGGAAACATTTGACATATGTATGCCAATAGCACTGGTTTCACTTAGAAGGTCCTTTCCCAACCCATATCCCAGCTTCTTTCTCCAGGAGGTGAGTACTTAAATAGCACTGCATCGGTCACAGCTCTCACTGCCTGAGCAGATCAGGTAGGCTAATGTAGACTAGACTCCATCACACTATATTAAATTGGGGATAGTATTAATAATAAAAATGCTAATCTAGAAAGTTTGCTATGAATCCAAACTCATAGTGGGTAGGGTAAAACTCCACCAGAAGAAACTTGTGCCCCAGAGCATCAGTCTTTCAACCTATCTCAGATTCTTGTCTTAACAGATGTTTTATCTCCTGAACCTATCTCTTTCTGTCCACAAACTACTGTCATATTCTAGAAACTAACTTAGACTAGATTCCTCAGTTTTAGATGGCTACAGATAAGGGAGCTGAATCAGAGCATGACTTACATGTCAGTTTTGAATATGTGCCACATTGGCTAATTCTTCCTCTTGTAGCAGGCTAAAGTGACCTTATCTGTGATACTGCTTCACAAGAGCAGCGAAACACATAGAAAGAGAAAGGCCATCAAAACATACATAAGTGACACTACACAAGTGCTCATATTATCTTCTAATAGCTAAGTGTGGTCAGACCCAGAGTAAGTGGCCTCCACACAGCAGCAAAGTGTCACAAACTAATTCTTGGAGAACTGTGCTTCCTGGGGACACTGAGGCAGCACATATAAGGGGCAGATGGAGAGCATGTGATCAACTGTATTTTAATTTGGTACTATTACTGTGTGCCTTTTAAAGTCTCCAACAGCCTTAGTGGCAACACAATGCTCATACTTCAGTAAGTCATCTAGATGCAAGTGTATTATGGATGTGCCTCCCACCTCACCTATTCTGCTTTCAGCTTTGAGATGTACATTAAGTTCAGTGGAACTACTCAGATGGACACAGAGGTTTTTATCAGGTTGCCACCCTGTGTCCTGTTCAGTAGAGGTTCCCATTTATAGCCAGCTACGAACATCCAAACTGTTTGGCTACTGCTGAGAGCTGTCTTTGAGCATCATCCACCTTCACCTTCATTCTGATCACAGCTGTCATTAACATCCCCAGGCTTACCCACAGCAGAGCCATAGTCCCAGGCTCTACTTGTGAAGCTTATTCTATGCTAATCAATACTGTCCTGTGCAGCATCATTGTTTAGCATGCCTGGCAGGGCTGTATATTTGAAAAAGCAACATGTTAGAGAAAGAAAACCACCTTCTAGAACTTCCTCTCGTGATGTTCAAGTGGTACCTATTTTCAAGAATGTCAGGAGCTGAATATTTCAGTCTACAACATCCCCATACGAAAGGGTAGTGTTGATCTGTCTTGCTAATGATATCTGCCATGCTAGTATTTTGCTCAGTTTCATAGCAAATGAAGTCATGAAGTTTTAAAATAGCCCAAAACCAAGCAGCATAGCACAGGTGGTGAAAGGCCTGCAAGGGTTTAAATGGGAAAGAAACAGAAAAAGGCTCAGCTCACCCAGTTTAAATGAAGGGAAAGTGAGGTGAAGGGGAAATGAAAACGTGACTATTTTCCAAGTGAAATGAAAAAAAGGGCAAGAACAATCTATCCTAGGCTGCCCTGAAATATATTCCAAAAAGCTCTTGCCATATATTTGAGATGAGGAAAAACCTTTGATAGAAAGGATGATTTTCCAATGAAAGCCATTTAATCCTCAAAAGGCAGCCAACAAAATTTCCAAGCTACCCTTGGTGCTGAGTGAGCTGCTCTTACTGCTGAGTATTCAAGGGCATTTTAGCAAATGCCATCAACAGAATTGTGTAAGATCAAAAATACCCTTAAGGAGGTGAGTGCTTATAGTGTGAATGAAAACATAGGGTGATTCTCACCCTCTTAGCCAATACCAGGGTTTTCTCTGGTCTTCCATCCCTGGAAGTATGAAACCTTATCTCCTTGGAGGCAGAGGTTTCAGATTAGTAATAAACCTGTGTCTTCTATTATCAAGACCAAAGCAATACACAGAACATACAAAGAGTCGTCTTCAGACATGTTGACTCACATAAGGAGAGCAGGGTGAAAAAACACTTTCAGAGGAGGAAAATGAGGTAGTTTTAGGAGGCTATCCTTGATGAGATGGAAGAGGTCCTCTAGTTTTAGCTGCTAACACTGTTGACTGGGATTTCCTTTGGAAGCTCTTATTTACCTGTATTTACAGGAAATGGTGAGCTCGGATGGTTTAAAAAGGCCTAAAGCTGGCACACGCAAAAAAAAACTTGCTGCCTCTTGCCCATGGAGACAGATCAAAGGGAAAGGCTCAGCACCTGGCCAATAGGAGTGGCTAAGAGATGCCAGTCTCCTGCTCCCAGATTTCTTATGTTTCTATACTCCCAAAACATGGTTCTCCATGCAGCAGAGGCCTAATTAGTCAGAAATAGGAAAGAAATAACAATGTGATACCTGGGCCCTGCATTGAGGATGCAGCTGAGCAGTAGCATGGGGAGGAGAGATCTTTCTGTTCCCAGGAAGGGAACAGTACATGCTTCCTCTGTAAATTGTTCTAATTATGCTCTAATTACAGTACCTGGAGGAAATCCTTTGGATGCTCTCTGCACTGAAATCTCACCTTTAAATCCTGACAAACAGCTGCAAATTGCTGTCAAGTCATTAGGCTACTACTGGTGAGAAGGTCGCTAGCTTGGTACCAAAGCTTTACCACCTCCTCCCTTTCCTTCATTCACTTTCCTTTGTCCTGCAGCCTGCAAGCAAACTAGACTAAGGATCACATTACCATATTCCTCTGAGAGAAGAGGTTAGGGCAGACCAATGTGCTTCATACCATGGTCTTCAAATCAGGCTCAAAACCCCAAGTCACAGTCTTACAGCACCTTGATATGTTACTATCTGCAAAGATCATGAATTAGAGCCTTCAGCTGTCACAGTTCATGTGTTTGTGTACTTGTGCAAAGCATTTGATGCTGTCCTGCAGGACATCCTTGTCCCTAAATTGGAGAGATGGGGATTTGATGGATCAACCATTGGTGGACAAGGAATTGGCTGGATGGTCGCACTCAGAGTTGTGGTCAACAGCTCAGTGTCCAAGTGCACCTTCAGCAAGTTTGTAAGGCCATGTAGTGATAGGACAAAGGGTAATGGCTTTAAACTGAAAGAGGGTAGATTTAGATCAGCTCTAAGGAAAAAATCTTTACTATGAGTGTGGTGAGACACTGGAACAGGTTGCCCAGAGAAGTTGTGGATGAACCCCCAGGAAGTGTTCAAAGCCAGGCTGTATAGGGCTTTGAACAACTTGGTCTAGTGGAAGGTGTCCCTGCCCATGACAGGGGGGTTGGAACTAGATGATCTTGAAGATCCCTTCCCTTCCAACCCAAACCATTCTATGAGTCTATGGTGATATGTTGGAGAATAAACTTAAATGGATGACAGCTTCATTTAGTGTGCTTGGCTAGGCCATTGCCTGCTCTGTCACCTTTTGCACAGAGGTTGTCATTTGGGTTAAGATGTAGAGTGTAGAAGAGAGTAGACGTGTAGAAACTGTAAAGTGAAGGTGTCCAGCATGAATCCTGAGTCCTCTGCCATACAGGCTTTGTTGTTCCATTTTCACTTACACCAACACGGTTACAAGATGCTGCATGTGTAAAGCACATTTCAGTTCCATTATCTTAATAAGTCTTAACAATCGTTGTTAAAACCTGAATCGGGAAGTTAGTTCCTCAGTTCCTTATCCATTTTGCTACCATGTGTACAAAAGCCATGAAGTCACAGCAGGGCTGATTGCATCAGTGTAGTATATAATATACTACTTTCACCTAGGAAAAGGAGCTAGAAGGAAGATTTGTCCTTGAGGCCATGCTGTAGTGCTGACTGTACTTAGGACCAGTTCTAAAACAAGCCTCCAATCCTTGATATAACCACTCGATATGATTTGATAAAATCATTTGACTGTGAAAAAAATTATGTTTTCAGAGGTGTCAAATGCTAGTTCTCATGCTGCTGTGAGATCTGTGACTGGTATGAGCTCTCAGTTTACTATTTGCGTGGCAAAGAGACATAGCACGTGTAGGTGGAATATTCATGCATGTTCTCGTTTTTCAGGGAAATGTTTGTGCCATTGTTTCTGGAAGACCTGGTACAGCTCGTGTTAAATCACAGGGACTCATCAATGCTAAAACACTCCACTCAGCCATAACCAGGAAGCTATAGAAGACCCATCACATTGGAGAGTTGGAGGTGTAACCTCCTTGGTCTTCCCAGCTAAATACACCTACAAACATGACTGGATCTATTTGCTGAAGGCCTTAAGGCCTGTGGAGCACCGATAAATGCATTAATAGACTCTAATTCAGCTACAGGTTTTGTAACTGAATGCTGACAGAACAGATGCCTTGAAGATACAGTGCAATACTGGAACTTTCCTGTATAAATTTGTAATGCACAATCCAGTGCAAAAATGCAAATCCATCCAGTAAAATCAGAGCACAGTCCTGGGGTCCTTATTGTTCTTTTATTTGTAAAGCAAACAGGGTCCCAGTAACATTCAATTGAAGTTACCATACAAGGCAGATATTTTTTTCAGGCTTCAGAACACTTCTGTCAGCTTTGGTTTTGTTCAGATTAGTATTAAAACCAGCTATAAATATTACATAAGAGATCATGCATAAATAATTCAGCCACCACATAATTTTCTGCATTTCTCTCTTAAGATACAGGGAGATTATCCCAGGGACATTTGATCATAGTCTTAAGTTTATAGTTGTTAGAATTCTTTTGCCAAACTACTTCAGAAAGCCAAGAATCTGATTGTATTAAAGAAAAAAGAAAAAAAGAAAAAAAAAAAAAAAACAAAACCAAACACGTTCATTAAACTTAGTACTTCTGGTTGGATCTGATATTCTGTGTATCTTGAAAATAAAACCCAACACCAACACCACTCGATAACCGAGCACAGTTGTTGCACAATGGGTAAGGAATGTCATAGATGGAGAAACAGGAGTCATACAAGACCAATAACAAAAGTGAAAACTAATTTTTGCTATTGATTTGCTCCTTGACTTTTGTACAGTATTCTCTGAAAGGTAGGGCAGGCAATGACTACACATCAAGGGAAAGAGAAGAGGAGGGAAGAGAAGCAATTAGCAATATTCCAGTAGAAAGGCAAGGTGAGGTGTAGCAAAAAGCAGACACCCTTCTTTTTTGGCAGGGCCTGTGCCTAGAGCTGCCTGAGATCCCTGTGGAGGTCTCTGACCACTGCCTGGTACATCAAGAGAAAGAGAAATGGAATATTCACAGTTGTAATAGAATAAATATACCCCAAGTTATATGGGAAAAAAAGAACCCATTTGGTTCTGAGTTTATCCAACACCATAGGTAGGATTTATCCAGGACTTGCCAGTTCCCAGCAGGCTGATCTGTTTTTTTAAGACATACAGTTGCAAACGTGTGTGAGATGCAAGTGTGCCCAGCACAGCCATGGGGTAGTTTGTTGTGGAAAATTAGGATAATCAGGCAGGAAGGGGTTAGAGCAGCCCCATGCTGATGGAGCCTAAACCATTCTGCCATGTGAGGAGTCCCTGTATCATGGGGCTACTTCTGGTCTGTGCTTCAGCATGGATGGAGTGCAATACCCAGATCATTGCTACAGGGAAGATTTTTCTGCCCACTAAAGATCTACAGTAAAGGAGAAGAGGGTGAGCCTATCAGTGCTATGCATACACCATGACAGATTGTGTCACCTTCCCCAGTCTCTTGCTAGGAAACACTGCTTTTCTAGACCACAGGTGGAGAGAAGACCTAAAGCCTTCACAGAAATCCACCTCTTTCTAAACCTCCACGCACTGTTTCAGCAGCGCCACCCTGAGAAGATCCAGAGAAACAGGAACATCCAAAGGAGATTTCCAGGGTTATCTTCTGAGTTTGCATGTCTCCGTAAGAGCCACCATCTTATATACTGGGATGTCCTCCTCATGCATAGAAACCCCTCTAAAGCACTGGGTGCTTCAGCCTTCAGAATCAGGCAAGCAACCTAACATCACAATCAGGTTTATAAAGAGGAGGGGAGGCAGAAAGCCACATTCAGGTCATCCTCCAAGTGTGTCCAGTGTACCAGGACCCAGAGGTCCTGGTTAAGCCTGCACAACACTAACAGTTCTATGCAGAAGCCCTGAACCACACTCAGCATCTCCATGCCTCCCTATCACACAGGCACAACATAGGTCTCCCACATTTGTGTAACACCACATATGAAATCAGAAAGACCTGGGAAGTCAGGGAACAGCACAAAGCAGAAAGAGAACAGTAATAATTGGTTTAATCCGCCCAAGGAACAGGCTGCCAGCTGGCACTGCTGGCATTTAGTGTATTAACTGTCAGCACCTGAAGGATTAAGCAGCAGAGCTCAGTGATACCTTTCTGCTGCAGAAGGCAGTTCTACACTGGTGAAAGGCATTTCATTTGATGGGGAAAACAACCCTTGCTCTGTACTCTCCTCTCAGTTTACGTTGAAATAACAACAAAGTGGCTTTAGATACACACCAGGATAGCTGACAAGAGAATTTGACCTGACTTCAACAAAACTACATTCTATTAGGGGGGAAGGGATGCTGTCCTCAAGGATGGAGAACTTCTTGTGTCTGTGTTTGTACAGCTGCTAAAGCAAAAGGGTTCTTGATCTGTGACCAGGGCTCCTGGGTATTCCAAAATACTAATTATAAAATCCATCTATGTGACAACACAAGTTTAAAGACACAAGCCAAAGCACTTCTCAGTGACTTTCCTACATTTAGGATGAAACACAGACTGTCTGAAACACTGAAATGTAAGGATCCTGCAAAGCTATCCAAAATTAAAGTTTGGTTAAGCTCTGCAGGGCTTCCAGAAATGCTAGATGAGATTTGCCATAATTCAGAAAAATATTTACCTCTACCTTGCTGTGTCGGAACAGTTAGCTAGCAATCTCATTACTAGCTAATCAAACTAATTGGTTTCTTTTCAAAAGATGTAGAAAGAAATGTAGATGGACCAAAAATTTCCTCAGGTTGTAAACATGATGGAGGGACAGGTGGATGAGTTGCTCAGTGCTGAGTCTTTTCCCAGCCTCTGACCCAAACTTCAGCTGTAGATAGGAGCAGGGAGAGATACAGCAAAATGACCCCTGCACAAAATCATTGCATCTGGGAGCACCAGGTGTTGGGTAGCTATGGAGAGTGTGCAAGAGGTTTTGTCAAGGTATTTTAATATTTTGTTGTTCATGATGGTGGGGTTTTGTTTTCTTTTTAATGAAAACCACAACAATTCTAAAAGTAATTTTCTCCCTCATCTGTCCCTCACTTGCTGAAGAAATGAGGTTATGACACAGATATTCTCAAGCCTAGGAATTTGATTTTGCTGTTATTATGTAAGAGCACACTTTGAGCCTTATTTTGCTTTCCTGTGGAAAAAAGCTGCTCACATCCTCTGATCCAAGAAACAGTTTCCTGCAATCAAGCACAGTCCTCTTCTACTGACTATTTTAATCTGCTTTGTCCACTCCAGCTGACTTGACTTTACACCCTTCTTTCCCCAGGTCTGTCTACCTAGTCCATTCTCACATCTCCTTGTATCTGTGCTCCTTGGACTTTGATCTCAGGTTTGTTGGCTTGAATCCCTCACTGTCAGCTTTAGCCAGAGTCTATTCCCTTCCATCATGGTGCTTGCACAAAAAACAGCCACGAACACAAATCATAGGCTTTCTGATGTCAACACTCATTCTCCATCAACACCCTCTGCTGTCAACACCCTTTATCTCCAGTTTACCAGAGGTGGGAGGAATGGGATTCAACTCCAAATTCAAGGACCTGTGTATAGATGGCTACATGTAGGTGTCTAAGCTCGCATTAAGTCAACAAGATTTGGTCAATCAGCCAATAAAGCCTAGAGAACAGTTCATCGCTCCTCATCGTTGGATAGCTCTCCTCTTCTCTAGGTTTCTCTGGAGCCCATCCTACGTGTTAACACTTAATTGTGTGAACGTTCACATAACTAATGTGCAGAAAACACCTTAAAATCAAAAAGACCTTAAATCTTGTGCTAATCTAGTCAGTGAAGATCCTGCCCAGTCTATGGAATGTGCAGATGCTACCACCACTGTATATGGGGATGCTGTGAGGCACTGGAGATTTGCAAACTTGGGTATTTGTGATCCAGAAGCAAAAGACACACCTCTGACAAGATTATTGCCAATTGGACTTTGAGCTACTCTGTACATTGAAGCCTCTTGAGAAAAGAAAAAAAAAAAAAAAAAAAAAAAAAAAGAGGCTAATGTCTTTTCTTTCAGTTCTCAGTCTTCAGAATGACTGAAATAGTGCGACACACAGAGATAGGTACACACCCTTCAGTTTTAGGCACGCACCCAGCAAGAAAAAATTCAGCCAGGATAATTAAAGGTTGGCAAAGTTACAACTAACAGAAATGAGGGCAAGTCTTACATAATCTTAACCCTATCTGGCTCCACTAGCTCAGTTTATGGTAACAAAACCTTTTCTTCATCTGACACCACACAAATCTTTCTCCTCCTCTCTGTTTTCACAGACTTCCTGAGGAGAGGGGTCCTAGTCTTTGTTCTTATTTCATATTGGTAAAAGTACAAAATTGTTTTTCTTGCCTCAATAAATGAAAAGTCAGTCTTCTCTCAGCTCTGCCAGTGTACTTCCATTCATTTCATTGGATCTCCTCTCAGGTTACCCTTGTGGGGCCTAAATGACTGCTTCTCAAATCCTTGCCTCATTCAGAAATTTCCATGGGATCTGCATTGTCTTCTTTCCCCCTTGTACTTCCCCATCGCCTGTACACCCCTAGATTTTATTCATGCTCTGCACTGATAGTATCTTCTTAGGTCAGAAGCCACTGTTCTCTTCTGTGATTCCACATCTTTCTAATTCTATCCTGGCACAAGTCTCATCTTCTCACCAGTGCACAAATACAAGACATGAAAGACATGTATAGCTAATGGCTAGAAGCAGATCTTGGTAAATGTTTCAGCTAAGACCTTCCACTCCACAAAAATGTGTTATTTTCCTTATTAATCTCTAGGTCAAAACATAGTTTTCCAACCTTTTCAATTAAAATGCAGCAAGACCTGATAATGAATCACTGAATCTCTCCCCACAGAAACTAATCACCTCTCACAGTGCATTTTTTCTTATTGACATTCCCTTGGCTTAGGAGTGACTCACCAGCTGCTGAGCTATGAACTTTGAAGTGTTTGCTGTCACACTATGCAGTTTGGCCTCCATTGCTAATGAAGAGTGAGGACAAGGCAGGGAGACTAACCACTCGCTGCCAGAAATGTCACACCCTCAATCATCACAACAATATGACAGTAAAAAAAATCTAAAGCTCTTACATGATACATTGAAAGCAATAATTAATTAATCACTTTCAAGGCTCTTATAGAGGGAAATAAAAAAAGAAAGATGCTATGCTGCCCTGCCTTCAGGAGCAGTGAAGTCAAAGTGAAGATCAGCAGAAGTTTCTACTTCTGCCCCAGTTCTGTGCCCTCCAGGTGTGTGTGCGTGACAGGACCTCCTCTGGGCTTATCCCAGGGAAGGTAGGGCACAATCCCCATAGACCCTCACACCCCATGATGCTTCTCAACCTACTTACTGCCTCCTGGAGCTCACAGCTGCCGCCTCGTACTGGTGTAAAAGCTGGGCACAACCTGCGTCCTGGCTCCTGGGTGTTCTCTCTGGAGCTTGGTCTGGGCAGCTGCCTCAGCTGTGGAGGCTGCAGAGCTCACCAAGACCATGGCTCTGCTGGGTGGACACCATGGCTCCCTCATTGAGCTGCCCTTCACAAGCTCCACCTGGGCTGGCATGCAACACTCTGCTCACTGAGCTCCCCAGGCTGCTTTTTATAGGTGTGGGAATGCCCAGGTCTCAGCAGCAGCTCCTGTGGTTTGTTCTGATGTTTCCCTGTCTAAGGAAAATTCAGGAAGAGCCCCTCTGAGCTGAGAACTGCTGCTCTGCCATGGGCTGGGCTGGCTCTGGAGCTGCTTCCCTTGACCACTGACCCATCCTGAATCCTCCTTTCAGTAAAGAGACATGAAAAAGGACCACCAGACAGGAGGCTGATCACTTACTGTGCTTCTGTACCTAGACCATTCAGACTGGGAGAACCGTGGGCTCTCAGTTGGGAAAGAAGAGAAGATGTATACTTGAAGTGATTTTGAGAAGAAACAGGGGACCTGGAAAGAAGAAGGTGAAGATCCTGGCTAGAGAAAAGAACCCAAAACTGTGGGGAGGTCTTGGAGATGTGGCAGATGCATGGAGATGAGTCCAGGGGGACACTCAGAGACCTCACCACTAACACCCAGGAGTTGTAACTGTGAATAGCAGCATGGTGCAGATTGACACAACTTTCTTTCCAAATGTCCCAGGCCAGCATCCACCTCCCTGTAGGGAAAGGAAGATGAATGCAGATGCTGCATAGCCAAGTGCTTGCATGAGCCTGAGATAATCAAGTAGGTTAAATACTCCTGGCTCCTTGGTTCTTAAATAAACTCCAATATCCAGATGGGGAGAGTTGGGGTTGTTGGGGTTGTTGAGTCTGGAAAAGAAAAGGAGGAGACCTTATTGTGGCCCTCCAGTATCTTAAGGGGGCCTACAGGAAAGCTGGTGAGAGACTTCTTAGGATGTTGGGTAGCGGTGGGACTAGAGGGAATGGATCAAAACTAGATGTGGGTAGATTCAGATTAGACATTACGAAGAAGTTCTTCACCATGAGGGTGGTGAGACACTGGAACAGGTTTCCCAGAGAGGTGGTGGAACCCCCATCTTTGGAGGTTTTTAAGACCAGGCTGGATGGGGCTCTGAGCAACCTGATCTAGTTGAAGTTGTCCCTGCCATTGGCAGGGGCATTGGAGCGAGATGATTTTTAAGGTCCCTTCCAACCCGAACCATTCTATGATTCTACAATCCAGATATGCTACAGGTTGTCATGCACTTTGTCTTGCCCTTGGCAAATGCCCACAAGCTTTACATCTCTGCCCCTAAAAAAAAGTTTCTTCCAATTATTATGTTTCTATATTTCGGTTTTATGTCAACATGAATAAATAGCCTCATGTTTCCCAAACTAGTGTGCAAGGTATGTGCAATATACACATTTCAAATATTGCTGTCATTCTCCTTATTTTCCCTTACCATCTCTTGTAATCCGTCTCAGATATGAACTCCTGCAGGATGTCAGTGACTCTCTCCCTGGTCGATTGTTCAAATTCCCTCCTATATGTAGTGAACCCTCCCAGTGTGTGCTTGCCTGGGATAGGTCTGTGGGGAAACATGTCCAAGGTGTAACCTGACAGTTCACATGTAGTAAATGATGGACTGACCCGAGTAACAGAAGATGCTTAATCCCTTTGGGAAAAGAAGAGATGATATTCACTGCACTGTTAAGGAAAGCATGCAAACCCCAGCAGCTCTGAATGAGAGACATTGAAAGCTCATCTTCTTGTCCCAGCTTTGAAAAAGATCTCTTCCCCATTGCCTAAGTTTTACTTAATATATTGAAATGCAGAGACTTGCAACTTTCAGGTACTTTACTTCTTTCTTTCTTTCTTTCTTATTCATTGACAAACCAAATTATGAATCTTCACTTTTTAAGACATTCCACATTTTTTTTGTCTTCATGATCAGCCCTCGTGGCTGGTAGCTCTCTTCTTGAGTGTAACTGCTGCAACCTCTACTGCTTCTCCCAGCAAAAAAGCCTTATGCACGCCCCTCTGCATGGCTATAACTGGCTTAAGCTCGAGTCATGATACCAAAGCCTACAGAGTGCTCATAAATCTGCTCCGTGGAAATATTTGCCAACTATAAATAGAAGACTGTCAAACAGATCAAAGCAATCTTTTCTGAAAACACTTTGTCGTGCTCCTGGACAGCTTCTACAGCTGTTATATAAAAAATGGATAGAAACTACTGCTTCTAACCCTAAGGATTTAAGGTTCTTCAATAACTAGCACACCGTTTTATTGACTTTGCTCTTTTTATTTTGTTGCTGTTCTAGAGTTCTTGTTAAAACCAGTCAGCAGCCAGGAAAATCTATATAGAATGAGATGCTACCATGGGCCAGCATACAGAATCTAGGCTAGACTGTGATACCTTTGATAGGTGAGTGAGCAGGAGCTAAATCAAGCAGCCCATGTATAATATCAGCTTTGTCTTCCTCTGTATCTAATTTAGCACATCACTCTTCTCCCTCAGAAAAGACAAGCATACTGTGACACTTGCTGTGCTGGACTTGTTCTTCACCGCATTACGTGATGACTTTTCAAGCATTGATCCAGTAAACAGAGACTTAACATCAGTCCTACCTGTACAATTCAATGTCTTTTGCCCACTTACTGTTTTCTCAAATCCCTTAGCATTAGCCCAGGCAGACAAGTGAATGTTCATTGACCACAGTCTCCCACTAAGCTGATTTTAATTTCTGGAGGCAAGGAGGGGCTTATCTCTTTGAAGCAGATATGTAATGGCCCAGAATACTTACTATTTTGATAATTCTAGTGTAGTTCTTAATAACTTCACCATAAAGGCAGCAAAATTACTTTGGTAGGCAATTTGTTTTCCACATGTGAATGAATGGATGAACTTTGGACCAAAGGAGTTTAGCTAGACCAGGTTGCTCAGAGCCCCATCAAGCCTGACCTTGAATGTCTCCAGGGATGGGGCCTCCACCACCTCCCTGGGCAACCTGTTGCAGTGTTCCACCACCAATCACAGTAAAGAACTTCTTCCTAATGCCCAATCTAAATCTACTTTTCTCTAGTTTCAAACCATTGCCCCTTGTTCTACCACTATATGCCCTCTCCAGCTTTCTTGTAGGCCCCCTTCAGTTACTGGAAGGCTGCTATAAGTTAAATACACTTCATGCAATGATGCCTTCCTTCTGTTCTATTAACATGGCATGGACAAAGCATGTAACTGAAGTAAATATATTTGTAGAGCCCTTAGACAGCTCTGAAAGCTGAGGATGTCATAATGTATTCATGCCTTGCATTTTCATGGCACTTCTTTAACTTACAGAATTTCTCCACACAAAAATACCATAGCTCTTTGATCCCAGCTGCTATCTCCAGCACTGTCATCTGTAGCAAGCTTGTGCCTCAGCAATATACCATGTACTGAGTACAACATAAAATCTATTTGCATCGTGAAAAAAAAAAAAAAGGCAACAATACAGAGGCACAAAGGCACCTGGTCTTGTGAAATCTCATTTTCATTTTGGAGAAGCCATTCATCTGCAAAAGCTAGCAAGCTTCAGTAAATGCTACACAAAATGCAGGCAAATTCTGCTGCCTGGGTTAGTAACGGTTTCACTGTGCCTCATGGACTAACATACTAGGAAATTAAACACGTAAGGAACGACAAGACCCAAAGTAATCATGGAAAAAAAAATACACTTGTGACTTACTCAGTAAATATCACTCAACAGGAAGTGAGTGGGAGGATTAAAGTGAAAGCCAGTGTTCTTCATTAATAATCAGAGATGTTATTCTGTAGGAAAGACCAGTATTGGCTATACAAAGTGGCCAGTATCATAGACTGTCTTCTGGAATTACACACTTAACTGCATGAATGCAACTCAGCTTCTTAAAGATCTGGATGCTACCCTCGAGAGGCTCCTTGCTGAAAACTGGTCCTTTTCCCTCAGTGCTCATCATCATACCTTCATTCTGAAACATTGCCTAGAACATTTTAAGTGCAGCTTTGCAGCTCTCTCTTAGTGCAGTTTCCAGCATGGGTGCTTCATCTGATAATATATGGATAGATATTGTGTAGGTATTTTGTAGTAATCTAATATGATCACAGTCTTGCAAAGCTCATGGCTTTAAGGCCCTCAGAAATGTAATTCCCATTGAGTCCTTAAAAAAGGCAGAAATAATGTTGGAAGGCTATGTGCAGTATCTGGATATGTATATTTAAATTCTAGAGTAAAATGAACATGGCAAGAACTAAATCTTGTTCTTCTCATCCATTACAGAAAGAATTCTGGGTTCCAGAATAACCAGCAGAATATATTCTGTGATGACTTCATGTGTTGCCAGCACCACTTGCCAGTGAACACTGCAGAGAAGATCCATTTCTTTGCTGCATCCTACAGGTACGTTTATGATGGGACTCCAGTAGAGCTAATTCTGTGTGAAGTGCAGAACTGATTCCCAAGTCACGTGAAGTACTGGAGGAAACAAAGCCAGAATGCTAACCTCCAGGATAGGCAGATTTCCACCTATTTTAACAAACTTCACAGATTTTCCTCTGAAAAATAAATTTGAGCTGATTCTCAGTATAATTCTTGAAGGACTTGAAAACAGGAGTATATGGGCTTGTGATGTCAAGACGTAGTATGTTCAATGGCAGACTTTGCCTTCCTAAGAGATTGTAGAGCAAGAAATCAAAGCCTCTGAATTCTGACTATGTATCTAAGAAATTATTCAGGGAACAATCTGGAAAAGAAGGTAGTATTACTCATCTGCCTCACAGGTTCCTTGCAAACAGAGTAGATTATCAAAAGTTTCCTTACTAAAGCTCATGCTAAAGGTCAAATGGAGTAAATTGCTGCAGTGGTACAGAAGTGAGTAGAACTGAAGCAGTCTTTACTACAGATCTAGCTTGCACTTTCATACCAGATGACTCTGCATATTTTCTATTTAGTATTACTGGAATGTCCTTTATCCCACAGAGACCTTTTAACACAGCACCAAACATGTTTAGTTTTAATTAATATATTTGCTCAAAAAGGATCCTTGTTGTATTTCAATTGAAAAAGCAGTGCAATTTTTTTTGAGCAGAGAAAAACTGCTGGAGTGGAGAGGGCTGGAGGAAAAAAGAAAGAAAAAAAAAAAAAGGCGGGGGGGGAAGAGATTCTTTAAACCACAATAAAAACTCACTGAGACAAGTCGTATGTGTTTCACATGTTGTTTATATGTCTCACTTTGGAAGGTTGTGGTTGAGCAGTAAAAAGGCAGACCATCTATTTTCCTTTTGCTGGTGATGAAACAACATGGTAAAAGCATCGAGAAGGGAGAAATTTGTGCCTTCTTCAGAATAACTAAACACACCTGGAAGAAAAAAGCTTTCAGGTTGGCATGTGGAATGAGCAGAGAAGAAACACAGCCAGGAGGATGGCTGCAGTATGGGTAGGAGGTAGAAGGTGCCCATATCTCACAAGCAGCAAAATCAGGATAGACAGGAACTGACTGTTCAGAGTACCATGAAATGAGGCCACTGGAGACCTCAAAAGGAGGTGATTATGAAATGGGCTGTAGATCTAGGAAACTCTTTGCCAAAGATGGTGTGGATACAAGAAGTTTGTGGGGTCTCAAAGCAGACTGGACAGGTACATAGTAGAGAGATCTTGGGATTATCTGTTAAAACAAGCTACATCAAGTTAAGGTCTCTCCCGAACCACAAATACTCAGAAACTGCCAAAGCATTAGAGAGTAGAATTAAATGGTTTTTTCCTTGTTCTTATTTTTCCTTAGGCTACTTTTTAGGACTCTAATTAGAGAGTAAATACTGCACAGATGGTCCAAGATAACTGTTGATCTGAACCAGCATGGCTCTCCTTACGGAGACAGGACTAATAAAGAATGAAAAGCAACTACTCCAGTGGCTATCATGTGCAATATGTTGCAATCTCAGAAGATACTGGAAGTTTACTGGAGAGATAACAAACCTCAAATGAAGGACAGCATTGCCAGTGCAGAGCTGTGTTTATAAACCAATTTTCATTTCTCCTCTCCCACTCTTCTCCAAGAAACACCAACAAGACTGGCAATGCAGAGCACTACTGTCACACAGAAGGGTCCTCAGTGGGAATCTGCTTAAGACCATTTGCCTAAGGAGCTCTTTGCAATCGATCTGGACGTAGGAAAGAATGAGACTTTGTGGACTCCTGTATCACCTGGCAGCTCAACAGCACCAGCTCTGAAAACATGATCTTAACTTCATGCCTGTAGCTACCCCCCTTTTATCCCAGGGATTAGATTTAAAAAAAAAAAAAAAAAAAAAAAAAAAAAAAAAAAGAATTCTTCCATTTTTTTCTGCAAAAACGTCGGTATTTTGCCAACATAGAATACGTGCGGGGTTCACAGGGAGAAAA
>JANHGN010003676.1:0-13431 GCA_024605025.1 Megaceryle maxima | reverse complement strand
GGGTCACAGAGCACTGGAACAGGCTCCCCAGAGAGGTTGTGGAGTCTCCTTCTCTGGAGATTTTCAAAACCCACCTGCATGTATTCCTGTGTGACCTGTGCTGGATTCTATGGCCCTGCTCTGGCAGGGGGTTGGACTCAAAGATCTCCAGGGTCCCTTCCAACCCCTGACATCCTGTGATCCTGTGATAATTGGTTGGTTTCCAGCCAAAGCATGTGCAGATTCCTTAAAAGATGAAGATCATTCCTAAAAGATGCAGATTCCTTGGGCAGACTGTCCAGGGAGCTTCAGAGCAACAGCAACGTTTTCAGGTTCGCCAGATGCCAAATGCTGGAGGGGATTGTGCCTCTTTTGTTGTCACTCAGCTCCAAAAAGGTGAGGCTCCTCAGCTGGCACAGGGGTGCCACAGCTCAGTGAGGCTGCTGTTGGCCAGGTGGAGGCTGTGTAGCCTTTGAAGTGCTCAGGCTGTTGTTGCTCAGAGTGAGCCTCTCCAAGTGACTCAAAGTGCCATTTTCAGCAGGGATTTTTTTCAGGTTGTTTGGGTCCCTATAGAGCCAGGTTTGATTCCTCCAGTGGCTGATCTCTCAGGGGAGCAGCTCCATTCACTATCTCAGGCAGCTCTTTTGGTCTGGGATCATCTCCAGGACCTGAAGCTGGTCCAAGCCAAAGACTTGTGTGGGAACTGACACCAGCCTTGCATCCTGAGTTTCTTCTTCATGTTTTGGAGTGTGCTCTGTAAGGTTACCTCCAGAGTGGACTGGGTTCTGTAGAGGTACATCTCAAAGAGGTGGCTGCACCCACTATCCCACTAGAACTGAGGCTGGCTAAACTCAAGACAGTCCTTGACAATTTGTTGCATACTCCACAGGCAAACTCTGATGTTTCTGGCTGATCAAGACCCTTCATCAGCTGTCCTCTCTTCCAGGCTGGCTACCAGCACACATGCAAACTGTTTGGGTTGCTCTTATACCTCCCACTGAATAAACACTCTGGCTTTCTCACTTGATCAGGTGTTTCCCTTTGGGCTCTGCAGCTTACACAAGACCCAGCTCCCAGGCTAAGATTGGACCTCTCAGGGTTACAGGTAGTGAGCTGGTGGCAAGTATCTTTCAGTGTTCAAGAAGTGAAAGAGCAGCACTGTGCTTGTGCTTTTCAGCAGCTTGGTTCAAATCTTGGAATCACAGAATCACTGAGGTTGGAAATGACCTCCAAGATCATCGAGCCCGTCTACTAAATACTGTCTTTCTTTGTGTGTAGCTCTTTCCTTCTGGGAGCACCGAGGGTCCTGTTGTCTGAGCAATTCACATTGATCAGTTCCAAGGGATTACAATGAAAGTAGCAAGGCAGCTTCCAAGAGTAGATAAAGCACATGGTAAGTGGGACAGGATGAAGACAGATTCATAGCTGTTGGCCTGGGAGCTGGGAACCATGAACACACCCTGTCTTCAGGTCATTCTGTGCCTTTAACATACAGCAAACACAATAAAGAATGTTTTGAGATCTGCAAGTCCTCCCTCCTGAGTGTACAAACCCCTGCACCACAGACATACAGTCTTTCTTGTGCTGCATTTGCTCTGCCATATTTAAAAGGAAATTTTTATTCCTTGCTGGCATAGCTTTGGTAGGAGATGTGTAAAATGCCAGCTTTATCCCAGGCCATTCAGCACAGCATGTGATGTGGAGAGCAGGGCATTTTCCTGGAATGAGAAAACTGGGGGATTGAAGCCTCAGGCTGAGGAAGCTCAGCTCTTTAGTTCATCATCTAATCTTTAAGGCTTCAGGTAAAAGAAAAAAAAGATGCTTAGGATAGCAATTTCAAATGCTTTTCAATGAGAGAGGTCTCCACAGCATCCCACAGTCTATGAAAGGTAGAAGACAGTGTGTTAGAGGTATGGTCTAAGTCGGTCTACCAGGTCAGATCTTATGAAGGAGGAGCACATCAGCTTTGCTTTCCCACCCTGCTCAGATCTAATCTCCTCAGCCCAGGATGGTCCTGATTTTGCAGGAGCCTGTGTTCCAGCACCAAGGGAGTGAATAGCCACGCAGGTGAGTGGAGTGCTGGGAGCTCTCTATACAGACAATTCTGACAAGAAGATTTTGGGATCATTGCTCAACCCTCCTAATTTACACTTGAGGCTCTGCTGTTTTATTAACTGGGTTTCACCCTGAAATACAGATTATAAGGGCTGTTACATACTAGCTGTTACCTTTGACTTGGCATTCAGAATGAAAAATGCCATAATTGTATTGAAATCAAGCCCTGCATTTCCTCCAGATTCCTTTTCAGTATCTGTAAGAGAAAAGTGTGTCACTTGCTTGTATCCAGCGGTGTTGTGAGGCCGCTTTGGCATTATAAGCTCCGGGGACGCTGGTGGCTGAGGACAGGTCTGCTGGGCTTCCTGGTAGGGACTGCGCAAGCTATTGAGCAGTCCTGGAGACACTGAAAGTCTTTACCTCTGTTATTTAGGATCACCATTAATGTCAGTGGGACCTGAAGTATCTGCTAGCTTCATCAAGAAAGGGTGGATATTTTACATCAAAAAGATTCAGCAGAAGTGTAATAGTTGTTCATAACTATGAATGGGTACAATAACTTGGAAATAAATGTGTCCTGGTTTGGTAAGAACAGAACTGGTTCTGGTCAGTGATTTCCCTTCCCAGCTCAGCTCTTGTGCCTCCCTGCCCTGGCTGCAGGCAGCAGCTGTTTGCACAGGCAGTGGCTGCTGCTGGCAGTGGGAACACCCCATGGGCAGAGTCAGTACCCAGGGGGGTGCAGACCAAGGCCACTGCTGGGTCACCCCAGGGGGGGCAGAAAGGAAAAGGAGGGGAGGGGTGGCCAGGACAGGGGACCCCAAACTGACCAGCCAGGGATCCCAGCCCATGGACGGCATGGGCAGGGTAAAGCGAAGCATCATGAGGGTCCTGCAGGGCTCAGGTCCTCTTCTGGCTTATTCTCACTTCTTCACTGGCCAGCATGCAAGGAGGACTCTGTCCCTTCTGCCTTCAACCCTGATCTGTGTTCCTGAATCCAGCACCAGAATCCATCTCCTGAACACAGCTCCTGTCACTGCTGGGCCCAGTCTGGGACTCTCCTGGTGCCTGCTCCACAGCATCAGTGGTGACAGTGATGTAATTGCCATCAGGGGGGGTCGGGTTCTATACTGTTTTTATATATATTTGTATATATTCCATTATTACTTTCATTGTCATTAAAGCTGTTGTAGTTCCTTTTTCTAATGGCTGAGTCTCTCTCCCTCATTCCCTTTGTCTTCCCCTTTGTGGAGGGAGGGGGGTTAACAGAGAGTGGCTGTTTACAGGTCTAGTGGCTGCCCTGACCCTAAATCCTGACAACATGTACACCTGATATGAAGACAGCAGATGAGGAAAACTGAGATTTTTCACTTGCAAGGGAAAATTGCTTACCAGAAATGACAGACCTCACAATTAACAATAAAAATAGGACTCAAAGTTAAACTCAGCTCCCCTCAAGAAAGTGCTGAAGAAGTTATTGAAATGAGAGTCATTTCAGACTTGGACAAAAGCCAACCCCATATTACTGAGGGGAAAAACGTGTTTCTAAGAATACATTGTCAAATGTGTCTGTCCTGTGAAATGAACTGAATTGCCATGTGTGCTGCCTTCTGCTTAAACATGCTTAGGTCTTCAAATCAAAATCTGAGTTCGTGCAGAGCCAAAGCCATGGTCACAGAGAGGTTTGTGTGATGTTTGGCCTTGTTCTTTTGTTGAACTTCTTCACACCTGGAGTTTGATCCTGGTTTTTCCTTTACCAAGATGGCAGGTTCTCTTCTGCTCTGTCTTTTAGGACATCCTGACTCTGATCTCTGACTCATCAGAAATGTCAGAGTGTGATTAATGTCCCTCTGTCAAATTGCTCCCTTGTGCTTTCTGCATAAGGTTCATGATCCAAAATGTAAAATAACAAGAAGGAGCTCATATTTTCAACACATGATCTCCCTAGAGACTCAGCAGGATATTCTTATTTTCAGTTCAAACACCAACAAGAATATTGCCAGCATCAATATTCCTGAGTCAAGCTATGCAAGGTATTCAGAAGGCAGCCCTTGCAGCAAAACTCTGCTCATGACAGAACACTGAAAACCAGCCCCCCGTTCATTGTACCTTCATGCTTTTCTAATCAGTTCCCATTTCAGAAGACACAACTCTTAAGTTTGCAACTTTCCAGACTGATAAACCTCAGCAGGCTTTCTTTTCTTAATTCAACATGTACAAAGGTGTTGAAAGGGAAGTCCAGACACTGATGGACACTTAGTACCTTAAGGACCTCAGACAGGTGCTGAAGTTGGACTGCAGGAGGCAGTTGAGTGTTTGATGCCCAGCCTCGTCTCCCAGCAGTGCTGGCTCTGCAGAGACTGCAGGAAGGACTCCAGCCCTATGCAGGGCTTCAGACACAGGGCCAGACCCCCACAGGCTGGCTCTGTCCTTGTGCTGCTCTTTCTCCTTGTGCCACAGAGCAGCAAACTCAGCCATCAGCAGCACTGGACTCCAGCTCACGTGGGCTCAAAGATGTGGTAATGGATTTTTTTCAGTCTGTGTAGTCACTGTTGGGTTAGTGCTGTCAATTTAAGAAAATTTTGCTGTTACTTCCTGGCACAAGAACAGTACAGGTTTGTGCCCCTCTCCTTCTGACTCGCCTGGCTGATAGTCACAGAGCACCCAGCATCTCCTCATCTGTAACACGTATATCCCCACACCAACTCAGTGGGAATGTGAGTCCGTAATAGTAGAAGGTAAAACCAGCTACCAGATCTTTTTTTTCTTTGAAGACTTAGCTAAGGTAGTCAGCACAGCCCAGAGCATTTCATCTGACTCCTTGAGGATGAGCTAAATTGCTCTCTAGGCTCCACAGCTGACATCAGAGCCACTAAAGTGTAGGTGCCATGGCCTGACTCTGAATCCCACTCTGAGAGACTGAGTATGGGATTTGGGCACCTAGACATAACCATCTTACATCATTTGATGAGATACATGATCTCCTCTAGGGTCACCCACTGCAGATCTGGAAAAACTCCCCTGGATCCTACATCGTATCTGCCAGTCCTCTGTCAGTGTCTCTGGCATCCAAGACATCATCGGATGGCAATACTCAGGTATGCCTAGGCATCAAATCCTGCTCCAGAACCTGCCAAAATGCAATCTATAGAAGTCAGAGCTTGGTCAGGTTCCACATTAAAAGACCAAGCTATCAGTAAAAATCCTATTTGATTTTCCCCTTTTTTTTTTTTAAATATATAATTTTAATTATTATTTTTTATAAGTTGCCCAGAATGTAAAAGCTGTGCTCATCTCCCAAGCCAGCTTTGTGGTCAGAGCACAGAGCTTGGGTTTAGCTGCTGCAGTATTTTTACTGTTCCCCTGGAAAACAAAAACAAAAAGCAGAAACATTTAGTTTAGTCCTGAACAGAATCGTCTTGCTTTGATTACATATCTCCAAATAAACATGCAGAACAGAGTTCAGCCTTACGCAGTTTAATTATGCCGTATTTACAACAGGAGGTGGGAAAAGGACAGCTCAGGAAAAAAGCATCATAAGGCTGTACTGAGAAGAGCCACTCACAAGTGACAAAGAAGGGAAATAATTCATTCCCTGTTACAACTTTCAAGAAGCAGCTATTTCAGAACTATATTCAGAAGTATAAGTTGTTAAATAATTTAACACAAAAAAAAAAATTTTCCCCAAATGATCCTGTTGTGGGTTTTTTTGTTTGTTAGGGTTTTTTGTTTATTTGCTTTTTTTTTTCATGTGTTTGAGAAGCAAAAATTTCAATGCAATAATGATCTGTTTGCTATAATTATTTGCAATAATTTACACACTTGATTTAAAAAAACCCAAAACATAAAAACAACCCACAGTGATGCCATAAAACCCACGTGTCATTAGCACCTTTTTAATATTCATTTGAATAATTCATTGTCTGGCTCTCTAATGCAATTTTAACAGTGTATCATCTCTTACCACAGCCAAAAAAAACCCCAATCCAGCAAAAATATCAGTGTATTCCCAGGTTTAAACCTCAGACTCAATGAACAGACTTTATAGTCACGTAGCAACTGCATTGTTGCAGAGAGAGGAATATTGAGAAGCAAACCCCTCAGCCCTCCCTTGTTCAAAACTGGTTAGAGGAGAGTCATCAGCACTCTCCTTGCCCTATCTGCCACCTCCTGCCTGTGTGGTCACCTTGCAAGATGCTGGACAGACAATACACGTCTGCTTGTCACCTTCCAGCACACAGAGTCACCTGCTCAGGCACAGAAGCATCTGCATTTTCTGGAGGGTAGCTTCTGACTATGCCCAGGGCTGTACTTGTAGATTTACTGCCTGTCCAGATGGCAGACCTAATTTGGAAAGTAATCTCAGGCCACCTTTCCAAATACTGCAAATGCCCATGAACAGACTGAGGCAAAAACTGTTGCAGCTTTTGGTGTTTGAACTTCCAGGGCAGAAATCCTGCAAATGCACCCTCCTTTGTTTTAATGCAGGTGGCTCTTTAGGCACATTCACATAGGGCTTGCTTCTGTAAGAGGTGGCAGCTACACAAACCTCCCTTTGATGACTATACCTGTAGAAACTGGGTGGCTAGAAACGCAGGTTTTGATCTGGGTCTGCAGCATGTGTCTCATACTCCTCTTGCTAGCAACAGATTATGTTTGGTAAATGCCATTTAACTGGCTGGAGAGAAAACAAGAAAAAGCAGGGAAATGGCACCCACAGAATTCAGGGCGCAAAGACAGCCTGGGGTGTCTCCAGGAACAGAGCAAACAGACAACCATATTGTAGAGAATATGCTGGAGCAAAGGGAATTAGGCTGTGTCCCCTTTTCTGGGTGGAGAAGTTGCAGAGCTGTAGTCTGTGCCTAACCCTTGCAGGTCTTTTAATTGCTGTTAAAGATACAGGAGTGTCCCTCGTGTTCCTAACCCAGACTCTTGGCAATGGCTCCAACACACATGCAAATGAAAAGGGTCATATAGAAAAACATCTCCTAGATCCCATTCACTAGATCCCACTGCAGGTTGGACTACATGACCCTTAAAGGCTCCTTTTCAACCCAAACTATTTTAGGGCTCTCTGATTCTGTAATCTCACAGGGGTGACCTGCAATTTGTTTAACAGAACATAATTATGTATCTACCCTTCACATGGTGCAATGTATTGGAGTCCATACCATGCATGGCACATGCAGACACACAGAATGAGAGACAATCTACAGCGGCTGAGGAGCCACTATCATGACAGAAATTAAATGGCACATTAACACAGCCCAGTTAACACGTTTGGCTTCCATAAAGCCTTCTCAATGACATCACATTTATTCAAAATGACATCTCATGCCATATTGGGAGGGACCTCTTGAGTTGGAACCATGTTGTGCCTTCACCACTGGAGGGATGAAACATCACTTAGCCTGGACTAGGAAAAATGGTGCTGTTAAATACAAAGTGATCAACAGGCTTGCTTAACACTGAAATACAGCAAGCTGACCTAAGATACAGATATACCACTGAGAATTCCTTAAAAGCAGCAAGTTTTCACTTCATGATATTTTTGCTTTGATTGTCTTGCCATAGCAAGAAACAAAGTAAAATGAAATCAAAGAGTTTATTTGCATAGGAAAGAGCAAAAATAGCACCGAGAGCTACGCAGTAGAGACTTTGTTTAACCCTGGCATGTGAACATGTTATTTAATTTCAGTAAAGCAGAGGCAAATTTTATCTGCTGCTGGGTGAGAAAAAGACTCCAAGGCAGGCAAATGGTTATCTCTGGCTTTAGCCTTGGTGTTGATTCTGGGGTGGTTATAGACAGCAGTGGCTTCTGCTTGGCTTAGCCAGCTTGCAAGCACCGTGCCATATGATGAACATGCCAGCAGGGCAGGGTGCCTCTCTTCTGTCTCCAGAAGTCCTGATGAGATTTCTGAACACATTCAGCACTTAGTGCCTGTGTCAGGTGCATCACTCTGATCTCTCACTACAAACTGCTTTGTGCAGAAGAATTTTGAAACAGCTGCTTTGTTGGCACCTGTTGTGAAGGTCTTTTCAGACCCCAGCCCCTCTTTACTTTCTCTTTGCACTGTCACATTGATTTTGGCAACTAGCTGATAGAGGAAAGAGGCCACTGTCTGACTTTTTGTTTTCTCTCTCAAACACCATTTCCTCCAGGTTTCTGACCACCTCTTCGCTTTGACCCTTTCGTCAAGAGATCAACCTCCTCCTAGACCAGCCTGCAACTTCTCACCTAAGCTCTGATACACAACCTTCCCAAGATATTGTCATAGTGGATCATCCAAAATGGTAAAATTGGGTCACACTTGGCTTCCTGAGATTTTGGATACCAGGGGACTTTCTATGCTGCTCTGGCTGATTTTGGGGTGAAGCAGTGGTAGGGAGCTGTGTGTGCACTGGCAGCGAACAGGGGATTTGGCATCCCTGAGCTGATGGAGGACAGCACCAAAGCTTTTTCCATAGGCATCTCCTCAACAGAAGGCAGGAAGATAAGCTCCATCTGGTAGAACCAAGCCCTCTGAGAACAGAAGTTCTTGCACAGGGAGCAGTGAGAAGGTTTAGATCATGTCTGTAGTCTCTTCAGGTCTTACTCTGAGAACCCACATGGTCCCATAAAAAGTAGCTCGTGTAGGATACACGTTCACTTACGGGCAGAAGAATGTTAAATTTAACAGGGATCTTCTAGGAAACACACACTGGCTGTTCACAACTCTCTGTCCATGATGAGTTAAATGTTCTGGAGACATCTTTTCCAGCTTTGGCATGGCTTAACCTTCTTCCAGTCCATGTGGATGGCCGATAGCACCAACAATCCTGTGATCAGCCCGTGTCTCACAGTTAATACCTGGGGCTGCAGGATTTAATTTTAGTTTCAAGGGTGAGGGGTAAAGCTTTGGAAAGAATTAACCAGTAACAGACAAAAATTTTGGCATCAAAATGGTTTTGCATAAACAGCTACACAATGCATTGATATTATATGATCTTTGAAAGACAAAAAAAACCCCCTACTTATTCTTAATGTTTTAATATGCCCTGATGTTAGAGAAAACAAACAAACAAAATTCACATATCACTTCAAAGATAATAATAATAATTCATAAAAATAATCTGACCGACCGGCAGCATTTGTTGGCTTTAGAAGACCTCCCGTGAAAGAAACACAGTTGAAGACATCGGAGAGCTCTTGGCAGATGTGATGAATTCAAGTTTAAAAAACAACTCTGGGGATGCTCCCTGCATGCTAGGGCCCCTTGACATTGGCGGGTCTGGCAGCCAGGCTTGCATAGTAAGCACACTGAGTGGGGTCACACTGTCCATTGGCTCCCGGAGGTCCCTGTGGACCCTTGAGACCAGGCACACCAGCTTCACCTTGAGGACCGGGTGGTCCCGGCATCCCATCTTTGGCATAGCCAGGCTCTCCTGGGAGGCCTATAAAGGAACCAAAATGCCCTTGGTGAGTGATATCCCCAGCATGCAGTACTCAGCAGTGTAACATCACGAGAGATGGATTTGTCACCAAACTGGGATGCAGACATCAGCTTCTAAGGATTTGGGTTTGGCTACCAGGTATCAACAAGGATGTGACAAGTGTGTCTCCCCCAAAAGAAAGATTTCTGCCTCCTACAACGTCCTTGGGCTACACAAGTCTGCTGTGACTGCTCTTCCTCTATCACCACATTGAAGTTGTGCAGCTGCACAAGCCAACTAATGACATATAGTCCTCACAGCGAGGAGGTGAGGATGGGAAAGCTTGAGGCAAGAGCCAGCTTTGGGAGATAATTCATTCGTACAAAGCCTAGTGGGGCCATTGTTATTTTAAGGCAATACAGGGCCGCTACGCTAAATGCAGACCATGGAGTTATGAAGGCTTCCCATACTCTCCTTCCCCAACAAAGAAGGGTGAAGGCAAAACTGATCAATGGCTCTGGATTTCACATTAGAAACAAAAGATATTTGCTGCTTGTTTGTCAGCAGAGGTAAAGCACAAGCTGTATGCCTGAGGCTCGGGTGCTGGATATAACCTTTTACAATATCTGAAGCCATCTGGATCTCTGGGTCCACCTTGGTCATAACAAGATTCTGGCAAAGGCAGATAGGACACTTCGCAGTGCATCTAGTAATTAAAGCTTCACTTTGGATTTGTCCCAAAAGTCAGTTAACCTAGTTGTTAACTGAGATGGATCAATTATACCTGTCAATCAGGCTGAGAAAATGAACGTAGACAGATATGATGCTCGTGATACATCTTCCCTTTGGGCCTCTTTCTACAGAAATTGTGTATGCCATATTTATGCGGTCCTAATTGCACATCTAATAAGGCAGAGACCTCTGTCCTTCTCATGGTTCTGAGTGATGTGTTTTGTGGGGTGTTCTGAATAAACACACCTGGAATTCCTGGAGGACCTATTTCCCCTCGTTGGCCAATGCCAGTGTCTCCTTTCTCACCCTTTGCTCCTCTTTCTCCTGTAGAGAGGGAGAGAAAAAACAAAAGAACAGATGAGCATGATCTAGGAAACTAAAGAATACTACCATAGGTCTTTCATCCACACCAAAGCCAATATATTTGCTAAAAATAGTTCCTAATTATGGTCAGTCCTCTGAGATGGGATGTTAAATGGGAATGAAGACTCGCCCCACTCCAATTTGGGCCAGAGGTGGAAAACACCAGGAATTGCTGGTGACACCACATCTGGTTCAACAGACTGAGTGTGCTTCCAACACATCTGTTTTGAGGACCTCTTAGATGCTACTAACATGAGAGGTGGATGTCAAAGTGTGGTTGACACCCCCCTTTATCAGACTGTCCAAACACACCAAGTTTCACTCACCTTTGGGACCAATTGGTCCAGGTGGCCCTTCAGACCCAGGCTGTCCAGGCTGTCCAGGCTCTCCTGGACGGCCAGTTCTTCCTGGAAGTCCTTCCTTCCCGGGAGGACCAGGAGGTCCTGGTCTCCCATGGGATGCTTTTACATGTGCAGGCTGTATCTGAGCCAGGAGATAGGCTAACTTTGCTGTGAAGAGAGGAAAATGGGTTTGTTAGACTAGAAGGTCAGTGGTGCAAGAGACAGAGAGCTAGAACCAGTGGCCCAGTAAAGTCCAAGTATTGTCACAGATCAGTTTTTCAGGGCCACCCATTTGTTGTCCTCACACAGTCCTTCCCTGTAAGCCATGATGGTGCCTCCATGACCCTCTCTAAATTATTTAAACCTCATTTCTCAGTAGCTTTGAACTTCTCCTAGATTTTGTACTTGATCCTAAACACTTCTGTTATTCTCTGCTCCTTGTCCATCAAAGATATGAAACGTCCCTTCCTCAAGCTGTGCAGCTGGTCAGTTTCTGTCCAACTGGAATCATTGCTGGTCTGAAAGGAAGAGCCTATTTCCACTGCTTCTGCTACAAAGAGTGAGATGTTACATGGCTGCTCTGTAGGAAGAAAGCTTTTCTTGTTCTGGGCTGTTACACACGTGGAGTTAAAGCTAATGTACCCATCTCTGGCTGGGAACTCAGAAATTGCAGCTAAGGCAGCTCCCTGTGTCAGCATAAACTCTGATTCCCAAGCAGGCACATTGCTTGCCACTTCCATATTAAGACCCTGAACAGCCTAGAGATCTCTTAAAACATACTCAGCATCAAAAAAACATCCTACAGAACAGAGGGAGAACGGGTTTCTATGTTATCTTCACTGATCCAAAACCTTGAATGCTTTTAGATTGGTATGGAATTTGAAGTCTGGGAGTGTGTAAATAAAACCCTTCAAATAAATCACTCCACTGAACCCTGATCTTTAGCATGGAGGAAAATGCCTGCAGCTATGTGTCAGCTGCTCCAAGAGCTGCGTGAGAAGGAAGCACTACAGCTCTGCATTTCACTGTAAATGGGGTTGGTAGTGGTCTGCAGTTTATGTACCACGAGAGAAGCAGCAGCCCACATCCAATCCACCCTCCTCTTCTCATACTGTTGAATATCAAATGTCTCAGTCAGAAGTCAGGAACATTTCTTCTTCAGCTGGGACCTTAAAAGCAAATTTATGTCCTATTCTGATTGCTTTTTCCTCCGGGCCCCAAATTAATATCTCTTAATTTGTATCTTCTCTTGCCCTGCTGTCTCAGCCCAGGCAGCTGCAGGAATGAGCCTGAGGCAAAGCCGTTTTGGTATCAAAAAGCCATGAGATGCTTAGGACAGGTAATAGCCATGGGCTGGAGAAAGGAGAAAACCCCTATGCTATTGCTGGCAACATCAAGCTTGGGGAACAATAAACCTTGCTAAGTACATTTAGTTTTACACATTCCTCCTTCCAGGCAGGCTTGTTGCAACATCACCTTTCATAAGAAGGAGAGGTTCAGGTGCCACCACAGCTATGGAAAGTATGCTTCATACTCTCAGATACACCTTCTGGCTTCCCAGAGCTGATTACTTACCATCTAGCTGCTTGGCTAATTCCTCTTGGATGAGCCTTCTCAAAGTCTCTAGAGATGGGGGTTCCCCCTAGAGAGTAATAATTATAGCAATAACAGGACAATAATAATCACAGCGTGAGGATGTGCAAATTAAACCTTCTGTAAAGAGTTTAGTGGGTTGCAATTCATCACCCACAGCACACACAGCTGCTGCAGGGACTGCCTGAAAGAAGACTGTGAAGGGAGTCAAAGCTGCTGGCAAGCCATGAGCTCAACGGTGTAAGCAACAAGACTGGCCAGATAGTTGGGACACTGTTCTCACCTCCTTCCTAGAGAAGACCTCCTACCTATAGGAGAAGTAGTAGAAATCAGACCAGGTGAGATCTCCTACCTACTAGATCATAGTGGAAAGCCTAACTCCCTTTTCAGTAACACAGAGAGAAGCATGTGTGCCCCCAGGCTAATTAAGGTGGGTATCCAGACTTGCTGTTGAACACTCATACTGGATGCACTTCCTGCCAACAGGACTTATCTCAGGCAACAGAACTGAGTTTACCCATCAGATACCCATTCTGCCAACACAGTACAAGGTTCTGCCTGATTTCAGGCTGTTGAAGGGAGGTAGAGGATGTGGCTGTCTGGCCATGGTCCCCTACCCAGCCTCCAAGGAACAGTAGCTGTCAAAGCTGTGTGAAGGATGGTTCTGGATGATGCAACTGAAACAATGATTAAAACATTTTTGCTAGGTAAAAGGAGAACATTTTAGGTTGTGGCTTTTGAAGAAAATAAAAAAGTGGTTTTAGGGTAACCAGACTCTTGTCTTTACAAAATCTCAAAAGAGACCCCCAAAAAAACAACTAAAACCAACAACAACAACCAAAAAAAGGATGGAAGGAAGGAAGGAAGGAAGGGAAAAAGAAAGAGAAAAAGAAAGAGAAAGAGAAAGAGAAAGAGAAAGAGAAAGAGAAAGAGAAAGAGAAAGAGAAAGAGAAAGAGA